>JAQGBA010000116.1:0-65579 GCA_034698125.1 Prionchulus punctatus | reverse complement strand
AGTAACACACCACCGTTGACCGAATATTTGCTTAGCGGGCGTTACGAAAGCGAAATAAACGATACAAACCCTTTGGGAATGCGGGGCGAAATGGCCAAGGCATTCGCCGAATTAATCAAACAAATGTGGACGACGAAATCCGGAGCTATAACCCCGAGAGCGTTTAAGGTTAACATCTTAATTATTTATTTTATAATTTGTTTCTTAGTTACATAACTCTTATTACGCGCCCCAGATTACTGTTGGACGGTTCGCGCCGACGTTTAGCGGCTATCAACAGCAAGATTCACAGGAATTATTGGCTTTCCTGTTGGACGGTTTGCACGAAGATTTGAATCGTGTTCGTAAAAAACCTTACGTCGAATTAAAGGACAACGACGGAAAGTCCGATGCTGTAAGTTTTTGTATTTTAACGTTTCAAAAATTGGCATTCTATCGTCTATATTTCTCGCGTTTCAGGAAGCGGCCAGTGAAGCATGGATTAATTATAAATTACGTAACGACAGCATCGTCGTCGATTTATTTCACGGTTTACTGAAATCGACGTTGGTCTGCCCGGAGTGTTCGAAAGTTTCCGTCACTTTCGATCCGTTTTGTTATCTGTCTTTACCCCTGCCGATGAAAAAAGAACGTCAAATCGTGGTTACTTTCGTCCCGTTGAAAGTTGAAGAACCTTTGTTGAGAGTAAATGAAAAAAACGTTTTTTAGCCTTATCTGAATTTTCTATCTGAAATTAATTCGACAATTTTTAAGGTTAAAGTTACGACGCCTAAAAATGGAACGGTACGTGATTTGGCCGAGGGATTGTCTCGTTTGATTGGAAAACATCCTGACCAAGTAATTTCGTTTTCTTCTGTTGTTTGTTTTTTTATTGACTGAAGTACGCCCTATTTGTAGTTTATCATCGCCGAAGTATATACGAATCGGTTTCATAAAATCTTTTATTCAAACGATCCTTTGTCGAATATTGTCGAGCGCGACGATATTTACGCTTATGAAACTGAAACGTTTTCACCCGACGATCAAGTTGTTAGCGTTCGAGTTTATAATCGTGTTGCAAAGTAAATATTTCGGTGGAATTATATGAAACACAAATTTCATCGGTTTTTTTATTCCAGGAAGCAACAATTTTTAAATCTTAATTCCGCCGGTAGTTTAGTTGGGGTTCCGATGATGGTGATGTTAAAAAAGGATCAATTGAATTACAATGGTTTACGTTCTGCCGCGAAAAATGCAGTCGAGTAAGTTGCTCTTTTTTCCCACGTAGTTGATAAATGGTTTGACATAGTTTCGTTTCGAATTAAACATATTTTACTCGTGTTTTTAGTCGTTTCGTTAACTGGCCGGAAGACGATGATGGTTGGTGTCAAAATGAAAACGGTACGACGAAAACTTTGTTCAAAACATCTATGCAAGCGCTTATAATTTTTTTGCGTTTCGTTTTCAGAGGAAGAAGACGACAGCGGTGTCGACGACGACGATTCTAATAACGCCGAAGATCGCCAATCTGCGGCGTCATCGTCGGTACCAAGTACAGTTGAAAAAACTGAGCTTTTCCGAATGGTTTTGACGAATTCGTTCGGCACGTCGGAGATAAATCAAGTTGGACCCGGTCGCGAAGTTCCAATTGTCGGCGATAACGATATATACCTCTGCCTCGAATGGCACCCTTCGGCTCAAAAGTTTTTCACAGCTGATTTGGTTCGTTTTAATTCCTTTTAAAGTGTCACTTTTGGAAACGAAATTCGTATTTTTTTTAGAACGTCGAAAATCACGAATCCATGATGCCGTCGAAAGTTACGAAGAAAAATATGCTGTTGAACGATTGTTTGGATTTATTTACTACGACTGAGAAGTTAGGCGAACACGATTTATGGTAAGGTGTTCGTCGATTCGTGTTATTTTTCCACTTCTCGCTTCTATGAAACTCGTTTTCGTCTTTTTGAGGTTTTGTCCGGGTTGTAAAAAACATCAGCAAGCGACGAAAAAATTCGATTTATGGTCCATACCAGAAATCTTTATAATACATTTGAAACGTTTTTCATACAGTAGAATTTGGCGAGATAAAATTGAAGGCTTAGTCGAGTTTCCTATCGAGTAAGTTTTGTAACTGTTACGAGACTACTTTCGTAAAATCTTCGACGTGACTTTTGTTTGAAATTGATTTTTCAGAGGTTTGGATGTTAGTCCTTGGATAATCAGCGATAAAACAAGTGGAATGATTTACGATTTAATCGCAGTTTCGAATCATTTTGGGGGCCTCGGCGGAGGACATTGTAAGCATTATTTTATCTGCTTTTGTTCGTTTCTGATACAGTGTTTGTTTTAAAAATTTATGGATTTCGTTTTTAACGAAATAGCGCAATTTTATAAAAAATTTCAGATACCGCGTATGGTAAAAATAAGTCTACTGGTAATTGGTATCTTTTCGACGACTCTAGCGTTTCGGTCGTTGATAAAAGCGAAGTTGTGGTGAGACGTTATTTTTTTACTATTTTAGTGTATTTTATCCGAGAAATATGATGTGTTTAAGACTAAAGCGGCTTATGTTCTCGTATATGCTCGTCGTAAAACAGCTCACGAATCGGATCCTAACGTCGAAATGGAAGACGTCGAATGATTTTTCCGCCTTGTTCAATGAATTGTTTTGTTTTCAAAGAATTTTTTGTTTTTATACTAATCGTTGTTTCTGTTCGTAGAATTTTTTCTTGAATTTTAACTTTTATCGTTTGTTTAAAAAAAAACAACAGCCGGCTTTGAGTTCGTTCCAAGTTTAATTCACTGTACTTCGTTTTATTTTTTTAATTAAATAAAAAAATTGATTCCTTTACTTTCTTTTGTAACACAAAATTTGCTTCGAATCGAAGACAAAACCTATCTTTGAATAAATTGCGGGTTCGTTTGCGTTTCATGTTTCTTCCCAGAACGAATTTGAAATGGACTTTTCTTCGACGCAGACACAATTCCGAGGAACGACTTTTGTTACGATAAATTTTTCGTTAATTTTAGATTTTCGCTCGAATTTCATCGAAAGTTACACAAAATGGGTAAGGAATTTGTTTAGCGTTCAATCCAGCTAAATTTGTTTTTATATTGCTTTTGTTTTAAAGGAAAGCCGAGGGGAATTCGTACGGCAAGAAAGCTAAAAACTCATCGTCGAGTGCAACGTTGGCACGATAACGATTATAAAAAGGCTCATTTGGGTACCCGTTGGAAGGCCAATCCCTTCGGCGGCGCTTCCCACGCCAAAGGAATCGTGTTGGAAAAAGTGTACGTTTTAATTTTATACACATTCTTTTATTCTTTGTTTATGACACTTACTAGATGTTATTTTTTTTTACAGAGGCGTTGAAGCGAAACAGCCGAATTCCGCCATTCGAAAATGCGTCAGAGTTCAATTAATTAAAAACGGAAAAAAGATTACGGCGTTCGTACCTCGCGACGGTTGCTTAAATTTCATAGAAGTGTGCATTTTTGAAGCGTTTTTTCTTTCGTATATAAGTTTTTAGAATTGTGTCGCATTTTGAAGAGTCTACTTTTGACGCATTTAGAAAAGTATCAGTTTATTTTTTAAGGAAAATGACGAAGTATTGGTAGCCGGATTTGGTCGCAAAGGTCACGCCGTCGGTGATATTCCCGGAGTTCGTTTCAAAGTCGTCAAAGTAGCTAACGTTGCTTTATGGGCTTTGTACAAAGGCAAAAAAGAACGACCGCGTTCTTAAAAAACAAAAAGGACGATGTTCATGAACGTTTTTCGTAACAATTTTTGTTTTGTTCGCGAAAATGTTTAAAATTGTTGTTGTTGGTCAAAAAATAAAGATTGGATTTTGAAGACGTGATTTAGGACACATTTAATGACTACATGTACGTTTTCGATGCATAAATTCAATGCTCAAAAAGAAATTACCAATTTGGGCAACACATGACAGGCACAAAGCTAAATATTTTACACTGGGCATGTAATAAACTGGTTCGATTTACGGCCACAGGCTGTATTTTGTTTTAATTATGGTGAAAGTTTTCACGCCTTTGGATGTTTTACATCGCACGTCCAGATGATAAAACGACGCCAAACGTAGAGCTTCTTTCCTTTCTCGCTTCCTCAAAGTGCCCAATTGTAGTTCAGTTTCGTTTCCATCGCGAAGAAAGCTAACCATACGTTTGTTTAAAGCGCTCGACATCGCAGGACCACTCTGAAAATGATTTAACAACGAAACATTAGTGATTCGCAAAATGATATCATTAAGATTAGATTTAAGATTTGCGAAATGACAAGATTAAATTTGACAAACGACTAATTTACTTTATTCACCAGTCGTTTGCTCGAGTGTTTTATTGAACTTCGAAGGCAACAAGAACTTTGACTCATGTCCGTGTCGGACGATTCTATAGCTGACGGGCCGGTCGGGCCGTTCAACTGGTCGAAACCGTTTTGACGAGCTTTATGCAAAAGCATTTTGCGAATATTCGGTACGCCCATGCATTCGTCTTGCTGGTGAGCTAACTTCGGCAGCTCAAAATACCAGTCACTCTGTTCGTCGTCCGCTTAAATGAAAAAAAAACAAACAAATAAATACCTTGTCATAGTTAGAACAAAACTGACGCTAAATGAAAACATACCTTGGCGTCCAGCGTCGCTGGTATTGTTTCCATCGCTTTCGCTCGAACTTAAACTAAACGCATAACAACCAGGAACGTTTCACTCAAAAAGTGTCACAGTTCAAAAAATATAGTTGAAATATAGTTGCGTACCTGGTGTTGCAATCCATGCTACTTTCGGAATGACAACTTCCCGTTTTACGCAATCTCCGTTTCTTCGACGAGTATCTCGGAGAACCGCACACAGAATTCGATACGTCCATATCCATCGATGCGCTGTGTCGCCGTTGATTGATTCCGAGTCCCAAACCAATTTCACTTCAAAAAAACAATGTTTAGAAATTCATTTTTGAACCGATAAAATTGTTTCAGAACATTTTTGACCATTTTTTACCTGTCTACAGCTAACGGATCAATGGCCATCCGCTTTATCAATCGTTTACGTCTATGATGTCGGGCCGGCGTGAAAGTTTCCGTAAAACTGTCCGATTCTACGGGTACGCCGAAATTGCGCTGATCGAAAGATAAATGACAAAAATTTGGTTTCAACCATATGCCACCGGTTGGACAACGTTTCGTAGACTCGTCTTCGCTGTCGCTCATTTCTACGGTTGCCTAATAAAGAGAAAGGTGTAAAACGAGGACTAACAAGTAGTCTGAAAGTTCTAATAGCCGGCAAAAGTAGTAAACATTAAAAAAAGTGTTACGTAATACATTTGGTGATATTTTCTTCTTCTTTTCGACATCATCTGCGCTAGATTCGGTACCGCCGTTAGCGGGCGAATGATTAGAAGACGGGTCGACAATTATGGAACCATTATTTGCGTCTTGATTAATTGTTTTAAGGTCTTTCTTCTTGCGACTCTTAACGTAAAAACAATATAAAATGTTATCAAATTGCCTCAACAGATTTACGTAAATAGTATACTTTTCGTTTGCACTTTGAGAGCTCAACGCTCACGTTGGGGCTTGTTACAGCTTTCGAAGTATTAGAAACGAAATTTGGAAGGCTAACTTCTTCTAAAGCCGTTATTAAATCGGATAAATGTTGATAAAGAGGATCACGAGGCGTTGCGATTAGACTTCTTAATTCGTTTATTCCGGAAACCAACGAAGCCATCGTTTGTAAAACTGTTGCCTTAAAAAAACTTAAATCTCTCGAAACATGGAAATTACATGTGATCTGGTTTTGCTAATATTCGTCAGCGTACTGTAGTGTTACAGTTTATTTTTTCTCGTGGTAGCACTTTTCACAATTGGAAGCGCGTTACACAAATAGGTGGGTTATAAACATTTCAATTGATCGATTCCGAAAATATATCAAAACGCACCAAAAAAAGATACATTTGTGTAGGGACCATTCTGCAAAGGTGAGAATGGTTCCAAACAAATGATGACAATTTGTACCAGATTTTCTTTTCTGAACGGTGGCTTAAATTAGTAAATTCGTTCGTTACTCGTCAGCTTTGTTTGAAAATGAAAAAAATGGCCTGAAAAATGGATGGAAAACAAAAAAAAAGTGCATGGAATGAAAACTCAATGAGCGAAAATATTCTTTTACAATACTTTTCAAACTTTGCTTTCATATTTTCAAAATTCTGAAACATCTTGGATGCTTATCATGTCATTGTCATGTCAAATTGAAGATAATATTCTTACGAAAGATAATTTGGAAGTTTTGACAATGTCGAGAAAATGAAACAATCGGTACAAGCGACTCTGAATTTTTATCAATTTCGTACATAGCGCAGAAAATGAAAGTATCCAAAAAGTTTATTAGATCTAAAAAGATGTTTAAGGAGAAAAGTTGACTATTATATTATTTCTACTTTTTGTTTTAAAAAGAACTTTGAAAATGCCAAGAAAAACGAATTCCATCACCATTTTATTCTTTTGTGATTTTTATAACCGTCAAATATCGACATCAACAGGGTTGAAACAGTTTTGATGATATTGGGTTCAAGTTTAATTTTAATAATCTTTGCGAATATGAATATGAATTTAAAAAAATTGTGTGCGCGATTTTTTGCTTTTCGAGAACATTTTGAATTCGTGTTTTGACTTGAAATTAAATTAAAAGTAAAATTCTAAATTCGTAGAAGATAAAACTATTCATGGATTCATCATCGATGGGAGGCCCGCCACCGGATCCAATGACGGCGAGATTAATGGCGGAAAAATCTCGACTAGATCCAAGTTTAACTCAAGTTCACCAAATTGTCGACGAAGGTTTAACATATTTCTTTTACATTTCCTGCCAAAATTAATTGCAATTGAACTTTTCTATGATTCTAGAAATCGCTAAACGCTCTGGTCTACGTGAACCGGAATATATCGAAGTAGACATAGCGAAACAAATGAAATTAATTAAAAAGGTGCTCGTTCCGTTTCATCGAAATCCTGGCGTACGAAAAACAATTTTTTTCTTAGATTTTATTCACTTTTCCAATTTTAAATTCCTTTTTATAGTTTAATTATATCGGAAAACTGATGGGTCCCGGTGGTTCAACGTTGAAAAAAATACAAGAGAAAAACAAAGTAAAAATGCACGTTTGCGGTCGTGGTTCTAGCAAAGACAGGTCAAAAGTAATTTCATTGACGAGCGAATGGATTATAGGATCCGTTTATGGACATTTCGCGACTGATTTTAGGAAGAAGAATTGCTGCTAACGGGCGATCCGAAATACAGTCATTTCGGCGAAAATTTGCACGTTAAAATCGAAGTATTCGCGGCTCCAGTCGATGCGTTTCGCCGGATGGCGAATGCCTTGGAAGACGTTAAGGCTCATTTTAACCCGGTTTGTCATTAATTTTGTCGGTAGTATTTGCAAACATAACATGTTCGGGACTGTTTCTTTATTTCATAGGATTTGAATGACGAAATATCAAAATCGCAAATCGAACAAGGTTTCGTTCCGAGTAAGAATCCTCAGTCCGGAGGCGGGGGTAGCGTTATGAACAGCGGGGGCGGTAGTTTTCGTGGACGCGGTAGTGGCAGTGGAGGTGGAAATTTCAAGTGACTTTTCAACATAGACAGTGACATAGTTTGTTTTTAACTTACTTTAAATGTCGTTTTCCAGAGGTAGAGGGAATTTCACGAATCAACGAGGCAGGGGAACTATGCCTTCGGGTCGGGGCGCGCCATCAGGTCGCGGAATGACTTCCGGACCTGTAATGTCTTATCAAAGACCGCAGGCACCGGTAAGGAAATGCCGTTTATTGTTAATTTTCAGTTTCGTAAATTTCATCGTTTCAGCAAATTCCCGACTATGGTGGAGGCGGTGGTGGTGGAGGAGATTATAACGGATCTTCAAATCCCGGGTTCGTTTTTTAAATCGTCAACTTTTGCTAGTTTTCATGACAATTAGTTTCATTTTCTTCAGATATTACGACAATAATTCAAATTACTCAGATCCTTACGGACATCAAAATCAAGCTTCCAACGTGTTACCTCCGAGTTAGTTTCACGTTTCATCGAATTGAGCAACTCAACTCGAAAAGTATGTATGCCTTTATGTATTTTAGATATGCCGCTTCGTCCTCAAGGACCTCGTCCAGTGTATAATTCACCTCCGGCGATTCGCCACGGTGGCGGAAATTCGATGCAGCCGAATCGATCGGCGAATCCGATGAATATGAGTGCGCGATCACCTGCCGGACCTCGAATGACGAATCAGAATGGAGGCGTAATGCATATGGGCGGAGGAGGTAAAATGCCGTTAGGCGGCGGTCAAATGCGCGATTTTCGAATGCATCCTTACGGAGCGGCCCCTAACGGCCCGAGAAACGGTGCTCCCCCGAATCCTTACGCTTGAAACTTTACGAATCATTCGTTCTTATTTTCGACACTTTTCAATTAACGATAACAAAAAAGGTGTTCCAATAATCTCTTTATTTGGCTCCTAGTTGATTGCGAAAGACACTCATTTTGAGTTTCGCGAAAACTAAACCATCATTTTAGTTATGCGTGTATAATACTTTTTTGTTGTTTTTTCTGCGTTATTTTTACGTTCCTCATTTCATCGAAGCAAGCTAAAGCTTGATCGAAGTTTTCAGTCACAGTCATTTTGTTGCTATCGAGTTCATCCGCAATATACAAAAAGCAACCCAGTTCAAACATCTTTTTTGTAATATTTTGTGTCATGTTTTCTAATTTTACAAAGTAGTAAGATTTTTTGGATATCGGTGCTATGCATTTTCTTTGAAATAGATTGTTTTCGTATTTAAAAATTCGTCATACTTTTAATAATGATAAAAGAAACCTCGATCGACATTACTGAGGTAAAAAAAAGGTTACGTTCAGATGAAAAATGCATAGCACATTTATGACCTTTATTTGGCTTTTTTGTGAACAAAATTGAAGTTTTGGCGGCCACTTTAAAATAGGAATAACTATAAACATTTATCTGTAATTTGATATTATAAAAAGTTTTTTGTTTCTTTATCGGTTTGTGTTTTAATAAACGTGTTCGATTCGTAACTTTCAGCAAATGTGTGGGCAACTATAATACGTGGATATATTTACCACGATCCTTTGTTTTTCCATCTATAACTAGATCGCACCATTTGTTAGATGGAATTTTGAAAATCTTTCGCTGAATACAGTCGCATTTCACTCCGTATAATTAAATCGTATTTTTTTAGTTAACATTTCTTGATAAAACGCTTCTTTACGACAGCGAATTTGATGAGAAATCAATTAAAACAATATTTTTGTCTAGTATTTTTCAAACGCTGTCATTCTGGATTTCAAGTTGGTTAAAAATTGCAAACCTAGAATTTCTTGTTTAAATAACTGAAATCGGTTTTCTGAATTAAGTGCAGTATTTGAATGACCAACCGTCAGTTTAACAGAAAATACGTTACATGTACCTGTTACGAAAGCTATTTAGCACTGAAACTTGTATTTTACGTTGTAAGTAAGCGTTTTCGATTCACGTGGCGATATACTTCTGTTCGAGATTCGGTGGACCAAGAAATTGTAACGTTATCAAAAAAGTCAAAAAAGAAATGTCTGATACAAAGGTAATGATGCAGAGCGAGTACCAATCATTTGTATTTTTCTGATTTTAAAACTACTTTCATCAATTTCAACAAAAATAAACCGACTAAATTTCATTTAAAATTGCTTCGCCAAAACCAAATCTTGTATGGTACCCCAACTTGATGAAATTTTAATCATAAACTAATTACTTTCTACTTTCATGCACCTACAATGTAATATGTAATTATTTTATATGCAGAAACTTGTTTTTAATTTTTTTAATTAAAAGTTGACGCCTTCCTTCCTTATTATTGGATCACTTTATTATCTATAATCAAATGAAAAAAGTACCGATAATGAATAAACAAAGGATTCATTTATGTAATTAAAGTAAGTAAAAACGATAAAATAATGACTGATTAATTGCATGAAAATTTATTTTACCTAAGTCATTGACTCATTGATGTTCATTCACGTTATAAGTTGTTCCTCTTGTAAATTCTAAATGAAACTTGATTTCGACAGTAATTTTAATTTTCAAATTAATTCTTATAATTTTCGAACGACTTGAAATTGTATGTTTTGTATGTTTTCATGTTTCTTTTTCTGATACCTTCGATTGGTTTTTAGACATGAAACGTGGCTAATGTTAAATGAAAGACATGAAACTGGCTAATGTTAAACCAAAAACTGACGAGTATATTAAATCAATTTTGTTTGATCTATTTCTATATTACATTCTTATTAATTCTTTCAGCTTTTATGTCGTGAAAAGATCGAAAGGGGAACAAAATCAGAAACGTTTAGCACCGTTAACCGGCAAACATCAAAGAAACGATAGAATTTGTTATTTGCGATAAATATTTGTTTCCACTTTTTAAGACGAATAAACTAATTCCTGCAATTGGTTGTTTTTGTTTTATTCTAAAAATAGACTGATTTTGTTATAAAAAATTGTTTTTTTGGATAGTTTACATAAATTACTGTCTTTACTTTTTTCTTAAAACTTTCAATTTATCACTCATTGAAAATGTGAACTGATTTCTGATAACAAAAATTTCAGGTAACAACTCTCATATAGCCAATTTTCGGGCAATCTAAGAAAAGTGAGCATGTTTCAATTGTACTGATATTTCTTGCAAAGTTGCACATTTCTCATTGATTTGTTTAGTGTCGCTACAAAGTTTCGCTAATCAGCGAAAGAAAGTCCAACTTTTAGAGCAGAGGGATAAAATATTACGCAAATATAGTAAGTTTTTCCATAAATCAGTTTGTACATTTTTCCGAGCAGTTTTTGCACAGATCATTGAATTGTTTTCATGTTGTTATTTAAGATCGAGTTACTGCTAAACAAATAGCTGGTTTTCGAGGAAGTAATGCAGAAATGGCCGCGGCAAAAGAAACTCGGCCCAAAGTTAAACGGAACCACGATGTTGACTGTAAATTCTGTGTTTCTTTGACCATTTTTGATTACCTAAAAATGTTTGACAAATTTTGTTCAGTGAAAGAATTAAAAAGCCTGATTGGTCAGCAAGCGATATCCACAATGGACAAGTACCAACTATTGAACCAGCGTGACAAGTTATTGCGCAAATGTATTGCAAAAAAATAACAACTAATTTCGATCACTACTGCGTCAACTTGTGACACTTTTTTCGTCAAGATTCTGTCAAATCAAATGATGTAGAGCAATCGGTTGGTTTTCGCGGCACCTGCCCAGATATGTGCCCCGAAAAGGAAAGATATCGAAGAGAAGTCCAAAACTTGCTACATAAATACGAAATCGTTACAGTGCCGCATTTCGGCGTGGATCACAGTCGAGCCGTGAAAGATTATAGTAGATCATCCGCTGATCAAGTAATTTGAATGAAACGCTCAGAATCGTTGTTAATTTTGAAACAACATGATTAACTTTTGGGTCAATCCTTCTGTTAGGAAGAACCTTTACCTCACGATTTGCGGCCAGTCGATGTCTTGGAACGTACAATGAACTATTTAGTTAGTCGAATTGCGTTTGAGGAACCAAACGATGAATCGCAGTTACAAATTTGGTACGATTTTCTGTGGAATCGTACCCGAGCGATAAGAAAAGTATGTCGATTTAATTGGTAAAATTAGTAGTAATGAATAGTTTTGGGTCATTATTTGTCTCCAATTGAGTAAATTATCGATCGTTTCACGAAACTCGCTTTAACTTAACTTATTCCTCGATTGAACTTTGAAGGACATAACACAGCAAATGTTAAACGACCGTTCTGCAGTTTGCCTTATCGAGAAATGCGTCAGGTTTCATATCTACTCTGGATATCGCTTGTGCGAATTAGACATGAGCGACTTTGATCAAAAATTCAATACAGGTTTTGAGTGATTTTCATTCACATTTTGCCTCGGTTAGTGTCTGAATGTTGCATTTTTTTATTCAAGAACATTTGACAAAATGTTTACTCAGTCTTCGGCACATGTACGACGATTTAAATAAAACAGGAATCGAATGCAAAAACGAAGCGGAATTTCGTTGCTATTACGTTTTATTAAATCTGAACGACAGCAATATACTGAGGCAATGATTTCACCTAGTAATTTTATTGAATCGATTTTAAACATACATTTGATGCATTTCAGACAAGTTTTAACGTTTAAGCAGACCGTTCGACAATCGCCCGAAATACGTTTCGCATTGAAATTATTTTCGACCATACAAAATAACAATTACGTTAAATTTTTTCGTTTGGTTCGCGAAAACGCAACGTATCTACAAGCATGTTTGGCTCATCGATATTTCAACAAAGTTCGAGTTGAAGCGTTAAAAATTTTGGTTAAATCTTACGGCGATCGAACTCATGTGAGTCAAATTATGAAACACTTTTTTTTAATATCCCAGCTATAATTATTATGTCAGCTTCTTCTTTCCTTTTCGGATTTATTTTTGTTGTGAAGATTCGAAGTTTGACCTCTAGTCTGTCAGAAATTAGCAATTAATTCGTTTTTTATTTCAGTTTCCGATATACGAGTTGGTCAAACTGTTATGTTTTGAAACTGTTGAAGAAGCTCTTGGTTACTGTTCATTGTACGGTTTATCGAATGTTGACGGTAATTTCGTTGTTTTAAATCGGTCCAATTTTACCGAACCTGATCAAGATGCATCTATGAAACGATCAAAAACTTTAATCGAAACGAAACGATGCGCTCCAATTGGTGAAGTAAATCCATTTCACTCGATTTCAGTACGAAACTAAAATAAACTGATTTTGCTAAAGATTTTCAACGGTGGAGTGATTTTGGTAATCGATCATCCGCCGCCCGTTATTAGTTTCGATGCTGAACATCGATACGTCAACGATCCAGTTATGAATTCGTTTTTGGAGCATTTCGAAGAAGATTCATTCCACGATGAGCAGTCGTCGTCGACGATCGTTGCTCGACCGACTCAAGTTGCTGAAGTTTTTCAAGAACACTTGGTAAAGCAAAATTCTTTTGAATTTTTCATGAGACTTCTTCAATCTATAGTTGATTAATATTTTTTGTTTTTAGCTCTTTCCTGTTTTAAATAGTTTACTCATTTCGGTTGTTCATGAATCTGTAAAAAGCACCGTCAGCGGAGTTTTAACGCATAAATTCGTGGATTATTTTATCACAAAGAGCGTCAACGATTTTCTGAAGTCTGCTCTTTCATTTTTCAAAGTGAGGGAATTATTATTTTATTTTCCGTTTTTTTTTGTAGAAATACTGTGCAAAATGTTTTCGCCGAGCAAAAATATCTGGCAGATGAAAAATCGAAACGAAAAAAAGCAATCGTTTCTCATTTTAATGGATTAACTTCTGAAATATGTGACGAGTTTTTGATTGATTTTTATCGAAAAGAAGTTTCGGTCGTAACCAAAAACGAATTCAAGTGTGATTCTGTGTGTGTGAGACAGATTACGACCTACATTATCCAAACTTTTCACATTTTAGCACGGCAAAATTGAATTATGAAGACAAAATTCGGAAACGTATTTATTGTACAGCCAACGATTTACAATTTGACCTTTTCAATGAATTTTTTAACATTGAAATTCCGTCGATTATTCAACAGTGTTACGAACGCGAAGTAGGCAATAAGCTGGACACTCTGGAGAGGATAAAGAAAAACTTAACACTGTTAAACGTTCGAAAATGTTTCGATCATTGGTTAAGAAAAATGCGCAGGAAAAGATATCACAGGCAATTATTGAATGATTTTCCATTGTATCCGGGCAAAAAGTATAACAGTTACGTAAACGTCGACGGATCTATCCCTCCGAAGAAGATTCGTCTTACGACTTATCACGATTGTCCTACATTAGATTGTTGCAAATTAGCAACGAATTCTGGTAAATATTTTATTTAAAACACAACGAGAATCGTTACTATCACTTTCAAAGCAGGTGTTGACTTTTTAGAAAGATTCGATGAGTTAAATGTGGTTTTATAAGAGCTACTGTACGTGGAGAACGTTCTCAGAATCTTCATTTCTTCGGGCTCTTTGCCTTATTGTCCTGGTTTCTTGTTGTAAACTTCAATCATGCTCGCAATAATGTCGAACAATTTGCCCCACGCTTCCTCTGTTTTTTTGTCGAGAGGCTTTCCTCCGCGACATCCGCGAACAGTTGCCAAGAGGCATGGTAACATTTTCTTTAAGAAAAAGCAAATAATAGGTTAAAATCTGAATGATTTGATGCATTTTCTCATCATGTTCGACGACAAAGTCTATAATTGAAATCAGCATGTAATCACTGGGATCCGGACAACTGGGCGGTTGACAATTGGTCGGGGACAACTGGGCGAGGCAAATTGGGCGGGGACATTTGGTCGGGTGACAACTGACCGAACAGATAGAACATTTGAGCATGACACAGTTTTTGTCTTTCGTTGCTCGACGTTTTTTTGTTTCTTGTCCGATTCATTTCGTGTTTTGCTTGTGTGATGGCTCGTTTTGTTCTTACTGAAAGAGGGAGGGGCGTAAACTCATTTTCGCTATGCATACGTAAAGGAACGAGTTTATCCATTGAAAACGCACTGGAAATGCGAAAAGAAACAAATATGCAAAGCACGCGTGCATACTATTTTGAACGCCGTTAATGGTTCCGATTTTGAAGTTCGATCCGAACATACTCATCAACCCGCCTACGTTATTCGAAGTAATTAGCGCGGTTAATTCAGCTAAAAATCGTTCTAAAACTACGCAAGAATCAACCTGCAAAATATTCACTGCCTCTTTAAATACCGTGTCGCCTGCAGCTGCTGGTCATATGCCACGCTGTCCTCCTTCGTGACACTGGTCCAGGGAATGACAGAATCATTCTCTTTGGCACAAGAACAAATTTGCATCTGCTTGCAACTCATAAGCATTGGTACGGCGACGGCGCTTTCAAAGTAGTTCCGGAGATATTTTACCAGTTGTATACTTTGCATATCTTCATCGATAATTGTTGCATTCCGTTAATCTACGCTTGCTTCCAAACAGAAGGCAAGAAACTTACGTTCGGTATTTGAACATTCTTTCTGATTTAAGCCGTTTGCAACCAGACTCTTTTTTGACTGATTTCGAATTGGCTGTCGTTAATGCCTTCCAACAAACATTCGCTGGGCGTCGATGTTCACGGCTGTCTTTTTCACCTGTCGAAAACATGGTCCGCAAAGTGCAGGAATTCAATTTGCAAGCTAGGTACAGTAACGATGTTGACTTCGCAAATCGCATTAAGAGACTGGCTGCAATTGATTTCTTGCTTTCGCCCGATGTTTACGATGCTTTCGATGAACTTATGACGGACTTTCCAATGGAAGCAATGGCAGTCGCTGATTATTTCGAGGATACATATATTGGCCAGCTAAGAGAAATCGTCGTACGTCTCCAACATTTCCAGTTTTTCTGGAACGTTTTCGACAGAGTTGAAAATGGATTACCACGATCAAACAATTCTGTTGAAGCTTGACATCGCTATTTGCAATCAGTCGTCGGTTGCCATCATCCAACACTTTGAAATTCTTGGATAAATTAAAAACCGAGCAAGGTTTGAACGAGCGACGAATCGAAGAAATTTTCGCCGGGCAGCCATTTGAAAAGAAAATGTACAGGGATATGGAGTTGCGCATCAGCAACTTGTTGCCAGTTACGATAATCGTAACTTTTTGGAATATCTTCGTGGAATAGCTAACAATCTGTGCTGAAGACTGAGTATTTTGTTTCATTTTTTTGTTTGTTTGTATGATTGGATGTTTTATATGGCTCTTATATAATGATCTTAATATCATCAGCAATATAGACAAGTTTCAGTTTTTAACTGTAATGTGGAAATGTTAACAGCCCAGTTGTCACCCGATCATGTACCCGTCCAATTGTCACCCTATCAATTGTCCACTGATCAGTTGTCACCCGACCAGTTGTAACCCGCCCAGTTGTCCACCGCCCAATTGTCATTGACCCGTAATCACTATCATCGGATACTAAATAAGTACTGGATAACATTGTAAGAGAATCTTTTCGTTTCCTTTTACAAAATTAACCCTAGGGCATTTACTTCAAGGTGATAACGTTTTACGCCTTTAACCAAATGCGTGTGAGCGATTTTTCCTAACGTTTCGGCAAGTTTGTTGTTGTCATCCAAATTTTCTACAATCGTCCTCAAGCCGGAAATATAAACGACAGCAAACTTTTGTAATTGCTCGGCGTTTGATAACGACGAATCCGTTATGAATTTAAATTGCGGCCACATGTTTTTATACTCCGGATAGTCTTGGAAAAGTCTGAAATATTTGTAATAGATGTACAAATTGAAATTATGATCTTTACTTATGTTTGGGAGATTGTTTACCTGAGCAAAACAGCCATGCCATTCCGTTCGGGGTCAATTTCCATGTCTTTAAACGTTTCATCGAGTACAACACGATCTGCTGCAGTTATGGTCGCAGTAAGATGACTTAACTGGTCAAATTTGGAATCGTCTAAATAAAGTTTTGGGTACCGATTGAATTCACAAAATTTATTTATTTATTTATTTATATTTTACTTGAGGGACCCTTTTTCGGCTGCAACGATTTAGAATCAGTCTTGTTAGCCATTATTTTTTTTAACTTTCAGACAGAAACTGTAACTGTATTAATAAACCACTTTTGGACAGCTTTCAATAATCATTAGATCTTAGAAGATGCTTCAAATTTTATAATCTACGTTTCAGGTGAAACGGAAGGAAATCGTTCTTCCACTAATGGTGTTTTGAACGAAAATGACAGTAAAGCTTCCAATGAAGAATTGAAAGCGGCGACGAGAGAAATTCAAGAAATGTTGAAAACGCTGAAACGGGGAATAAAAATGGAAAGAGAAAAATTACCAACTTATTCGAAAAGTCCCTTAAACTCTTAAAATGACTCAACGTTTCCGTATGTTCTGGCACACTATTCCGCGTCTTACGTTGTTTCGTCAATTTTATTATGTTTTTACGTTGTTTAATTTGCTAATGCTCCATGTACAATAAAGTTGTGTTTTATCAAGTATTCCCTTTAATTAACAGAGCCATCAGCAGAAAACTAATTCATTCCGTAACAAAAATCATTAATTTATCATATTATTTTCATCACGCGGCAAATTGAGGAAGCCAGTTTGTTCGAGGTAACTTTTCATGTCTGAAATAAATTCAACATATAAAAACAATAATAATTACTCGACTTCAATAAATGAAGGTATAGAAACAAAAATTATGGAACATAAACAACAAATCGTATCACACTATCTATCTATCGTCAAAATACACTTCATCCTGAACATCGTAATTCGCCACGTTGGCATCGGTCAACGGGAAGCCTAATAGAGGGTCGTACCATCGCCAAACATCCAAACGCCTTGAAATACGAGAATTCTACATCGATCGTCTAATTCGGAGTCGTACGAATCGTGAATTTAACTATATATAACGCAACATCGCTACGTTAGAAGGTATTAACATCAAGAGATTCTCCGAAACGTTTAATTAACGATTTTAACAATTTAACGAATTCGCTTCTCCAAGTCATCGCACGTTCGCAAAATCGTGGCCAATCTGTTGTCGTCCATCGTCAAAATATACGAAAGTCGTTTTCTTTGTACAAATTTTGTAGCAAGGGGCAATAAAAACACTACATGGGTCGCCAGTTCATATAGGGCGTAATAAACGGTGTTCGAAAATGCAAAATCGCAGATAGTAAATATAAAAATAGTGGAACGTAAAACACTACAACAGAGGTTTTCCGAGCGTATATCCTGAACGAAAAATGATTCAAAGAATCTTATCTACAAAATTCGGTGAAGATCCACACTGAACGCAAGCATTTGCATTGGAATCTGTACAAAAATCACTATTTTATTTTCATGTAAATACAGCATTGAAATCTTTGGCAAAAATCTAAAATAACATGATTAATCATGCATTACATTTTGCAGAACAAGGACAGTTCACGTTTGCTCCTAAAAATTGACAAAGTTACTGATCAAAATATTATTCCCCCTAACTTTACTTTTCACTTGCACTCAAAGTTTAGTTAAAATAAGAACGTATTGAGCGTTTTTATTTGCAAAGCTTCTCATCAAGACAAAAACTGTTTGTTTTATCATCCATTTTCAGAGCATAACCAAAACAAAAGTACAATCAGTACGAACCAGCATACACATGAGACCAAAGAGTAATAAAAAAAACGTTCCCTCAAAAAAATATTCGATTGATATAATTAGCCGATACTTTATATAAATTATTGGTCGCATGGCACAAACAGAAAACAAAACGCATTAGTACATTTTTACAAAAGCGCTCGTTGAATTAACTCGATAAAGATCAAATTCGAGAACTTAATTGAAGAAAAATGTTTTTCCATAACTATACGAAGAAAAAACGCGCAAATGCATAAAATATTTTTGCCCAAAAATACGCAACACAAAGTTATAAATCCTGTAAGATACATTAATTACCATTTTTTGAAATGAAAATAGTCACGTTTGAGTACAATTTTCGAGCCCTTATCTTGCTCTGACCGAACAAGTATCGCACTTAAATATTGGATCTCATAAACGCGACTAATATTTCAATTCGATTAAAAATTTATACAGACCAAAATAACACAAGAAATTTTTTGAGCAACATTGAATAAAAATTAGAATTTTTATAATACATAAATGTAACAGCTATATACTTGGCGACGACAAATAAACAACGCAAGAAAAATCAAAAAACTTTGCTACAAACCGGAACTTGGACGGTAGAAACAAAACAGCAGATTAGAAGACGATAAAAAAATCATAATAATTGTTTGCAAAAATAAAATTTTATAACAAAACACATTTCGACACACTTTGTTCAATTACACATCAAAAAACAGAAAAAAGTAACAAAAAATATACGTATCTGTAAAATGTAATGAATACTTCTTTGTACAACAAATAAAAAATATCTACTTGTTAACAAACTTGTAATAAAGGCAAACATGTAAGTTTTACAAAACTTCCAACGTAACGTCGCACGGGAAAAACAGCGTGAAACATCGATTCCGGAATATAAATGCATAAATCCAAAAAAAGTTAACGAAAATGTTAGCGATACGTAAAAAACGACACGTTTCTCGTCGAAAACTTTTTTATTCTGTCCGTTCAAGTAGCCACAAAATCCATATGATCGTTGCCGTCGGGCGAAAACGTCGACGCGTCCCAATGAATTTCGGGCGACGAAACTTGCGAATTAACTAAACGAGTATCGGACATCATCGGGTCGGACGACGAAATAAGTCCGGGCGACGTAACGTTTTCGGCGCCGCAACCTAGTTCCATAATCAGTTCATGCATTTGATTATTATTTTGCAGTAGAGACGACGAATTGTGAATTAAATTTTGTCCTGATAACGTATGATGTCCACTCGTATCGTGATTGAAAATTTGACGATTTTCCATCAATATTAAATTATTATCGGTCAATAAACCGTTCGGATCGTAGCCACCCGACGATGTATAGTATGTCGTTTGCTCGTCGGGCGAGGAAATGGCGTAACTGTGACCGGACATTGCTGGACTATAATCCAACGACGATGCGACGTTAGACGACGATATATTTTGCGTTTGATAAGTTGATAAAGGCGAAATTTGGTTTTTATAGACTGTCTGTGTCGGCGACGATTCGTCCAACTCGTCTACGGGCTCAGTTTTGATTACGTGATTCAAATTAACAGCACCGGCGACAGTTGTTGCATCTTCTTTCAAAATTTGCGCACCGTTCGCCTTCAACTGTAGTTCTAAGTCCTGCGATACAAGGCGAAATGTAAAAACGACTCGAAACGAATGAAATTCATGAATTTTCACTTGTATTCTTTTCACCATTCGTCGATTTTCTTCTTCTAATGTTTGCTGTTTATGTTGCATATGAACCAAACGTTCGTGATCTTTACGAAGCGACAAAATGTATTCTACCGATGCTTGTAATATTGTACCTTTGTTTAATTTCATTTCTCTACAAAGAAATATATATGATGAATTCGTGCTAAAATTGAAACGAAATGTGTTTATTTTAGAAACGTACTCAGTGCATGATTTGGGTAACAACGTTCCTAATTCTTTTATCCGATCGTTGATATTGTATCGTCGGCGACGTTCAACTAAAATAAAAAAACATAATCAAATTGGGAAATAACAAATGCTTAGTTTTTTTAGTCGGTTCACTGTAAGGTGACATTTTTTCGCGGTGACATAATTTCGCAAAAAAATAATTTTCAACATATTTGCGGCGACAAATTTTCGCGACTAAGCAAATTTTTGCAAATCAAAATTCAATATAAACGCAATGCTGTATATCACAAAAAGTTATAAACAGTTTTTGGTTTAACAATGTGGAAATTTTTAAGTCCTGCCCCAAAACGTTTATCAGCAGGATTTAGGTCTGCCAGATCCTACACTCTCCCAGGATCCTCAAGACATTCATTCTGTAAACAAAATCGTTGATGTTGAAAAAACTTGAAATAAAATTTTTGACTTTTCCGTTTCCATTTTCGCGGTAACATATTTTCGCGCCTAAAGCTTGGGCGCGAAAAACGCGAAAATTTGTCGCCTTACAGTATTTGTATCAAAAAATTAAGAATCGTGCCTATTTATAATTCGCGTCGATAATACAATGAACAGATTCAATTTTTTGTGTTTTGCTTGTGAAACATTTTGAACCCCTGTGAGAAATACGTGATACCCCGCTGCTTTATCGAAAGAGCACGTTGCGTGGTAAACAACGAAACTTATTGTGCAAAAACGCGAAACTACTATAAAAACAATCGTCACCGATTCATCAAAGTCAAAAAATAAAGAGGAACCGAAATACAAAACTTTTACGAGTGTTTCGTCCCAACTACGTAAGAAGCAGATGAAAGACCACACACAGAAACGAGGCGTTAACTGCTGAACATTTGTTTTTCAAGTTCAGATCCAGGAAACTCGCCAAGAATCGGAAAAAACTTCTCAAACGAAATTGTCGTCCGTCAAAGCGAAAATCGAGTGGAAACAAGAAACGTAAAATGACACACGTAAAGTAAAAAAGCTTACTCATATTGTGAACATCTTTCTTCCTTCTGTCGCGCATTAGTTCCTGTTCTCGTACTAATTCGTCCCTCACCAAACCTTCGATATCAACCGTCGTCGATGGCGCGCTGTTAGAAACTTGTCGTTGATAAGACGTTCGACCGTCGGTTAATAAACCTTCCAAATCGTCGGCGTACGATAAACTGCTTGCGAGCTGTAAAAATCCGCATTATAAGTACCCAGTTTTTAAATCTGTCATTTAAAAAAGAGTGATAAAACTTATTTCGTCAACTATAAGTCTTAAAATTGTGCGCATTACGAAGGCGCCCGATTGAAGAAGAATGTAAACACGAAAACCGTCACCACCGAACGAGTACAGAGACAATTAACGATTACAAAGATTTTATGCAAACATAATAAAGTAATAAACGGTCGAGCGGCGAAAAACGGCATGCCAACGAAAGGAAAAGCAAACGTTTTATGCTTCGGTTAGCGTCTTTAGTTGAAACGTTCTATTTTAGTCGATAGCAAAGACAAAATTTACGTCACGACAAGACCTTAACTACATACGAATGAAAAGCGTATGTAACGCCACAAAAGACGATAAAAATTTTGTGTCAAGCTATGTACTTTCTGAGTTAGATTTACTTCTAATTGTGTTAAAAACGGAAAAAAAATTAAGCTATTTCTGTCTCCTTACAAAGAAGAAACTCAATGCAACGCATTTTTGATGAAAATTTGATTTTCTATCATCGTTTTGGCAACAAAAAGAAAATAAACAAGAATCAAAAAAATTACTTTGTCCGGTGAATTGTTATGGTGAGACGAAGGATGTTGTTGATGTTGTTTTCGACGCTGCTGCTCTTCTTCCATCGACAGAATTTCATCAATAATAACATCGTCCAACTGAAGAAAAAAATCCACTCGTAGTAAACAAAAAAAAACAACAAATTATAGACACTTTTCTGCGACGAATCGCGCGAAAAATGTGCGACGAATCGCGCGAAAAATGACTACAATGATTTATTTTCAGTTTGAGGGACGAATCAGACACGAATATCGGACAATAGGGAAATAAATAATAAACTTGAATAAACAAGGCGTTTATTAATAAAATCGACTTCTGTCGTGACAAAACGAAAATGAACTGTAAACACACCCTCGTACCTCAGACTGAGCACTGGCGAACGATGCACTTCGAGGACTATCAGTGTATCCCGCCGGACTCAATTCGGCTGAACTTTGTTTCGAACTGCTGAGCACCTAAAAAAATAAGAAAGCAATTCTTTGCGCATTCTTTTTAACGATTCGTCTATTGGACTGGTTCGTTGCATTATGGAAGCAGGTTAATGAAAAAATACACGTCATTTGAGTATGTACGATTAAAATCTGAACCTGTTTGACCTGCAGAAAAATCTAAAATACAACTTCATACCTTAAGAAAAGCCTTCGACATGAAAAAGTAAAAGCGTCACAAAGTGAAACGCAAGTGATTAAAAAAAGTCTGTTTATTTATGCTTCGATAGCGAAACGAAAAAATAAATTACCTGTTGTGGAAAAAACATTTGCTGAGGTGTGCCTATTCGATTTCCAGTGTCACTTGTTAACTTTGGTGTTTTAGCCAAAGAACTTTGAACGAATCCTGGCGGTAATGAACTACTTAACGTCATATTTTTTCGTCCCATATCGTCGAAATTATTCTGCGTTTGAACCTGTAAAAAACGGAACACAAAATAAGTAAAATATTATCGAAAAAGCGAGCAACACTCGACAAAAGCGAAAAAACTTCGTACAAAAGCCAAAATTCGCCCTGTACGTAATTAGCTATGACGATCTTTCTTATTACTCGCTTCTCAGAAATTTCTCAGAAATATGAACGTCAGAACTTTGATTCGAAAGGTAATGCAACAAAATCTGTTATTGCATAATAATATCTGAGGCGAAAAACGGTACAAAGCCTCGCTTCGCAGTAAAAACTAGTAAGAACCTCTTTCACGAGTGAAACAACTGTCATCATTTTTGGACAACAAATGGTTAAAAAGATGAAGCGAAGAAATGTACCACACATATGTAAAAAAAGAAATGATAAAATGTCTTTCGATGAATTATTTCAAAAGAAACTACATACTGGCCAAAAGTTGACAAATGGACGATTTTCGAGAAAATGCACCTTGAGCGACGAAAACTCAACTCAACTCAAACGAAAAACGTCGACGAACGTGCAAAATCTTCTTCAAATTTGAACTCAATGCTTTCTTTGTAAACGACTAAAATCGAAACGAAACAAAAACTCTCAATACGAAGAACAAATATGAAAGTTTTTCAACAGATAGTAAACTTTTTTCTTAAAGATCAAAAAACGTGTTCGACAGTCGATGGCTGGCGGTCCTGTAGTCTGCACTGTAAAACCAAATTGGATACCGAAAATTACTATAAATTTCACTGTTGCGCTCTGTTTGCCTCACTCATCTCGGATCGGACGAAACAGAAAACTGCAACATTTGAACGAGCAAAAATGTTCAAAAAAGACGATTCAATGAAACGAAACCATCCTTAATTAACAATCTCTAAAGACAAAGCAAATAATCTGAAAACTGAAAACCAGATTCGTCGTACTTTTAAAAAATGCCAAATAAATCAAATATCGAAGCATTACACTTTGACTGACAAAGGTAAAACAAACGAATTGCAATGCCTAATTTTAAGCTTTGATATAAACAAGATTGCGATAAAATATGAAAAAGTTTTTCTATCGAAATTACTTTTGTATCAAAAACATCAAAGCAAAGTCAGTTATGAAGCTCAAAAAGCAAACATAAAACAGAAAATGAATTAATGAAAGGTTCGAGCGTGCATTTAGACGTATTTTAAACAATTTATAAGCAAACTTGCAAAATTTATCGCTGAAGCGGGTGTAAATACATAAAAAACATAACTAAGGAAACGTGAAAAATAATTTGTAAACAAAAAAGACGAGAAAATTTAGTTGGACGGACGCCAATTCGATAATAAATTGACTGAAAGCAACCGTTCGCGAAATTAAACACGGCAACTAGCGAACGCGAAACTATGGAATGAAAGGCAATACAAAAATTTTTCGTTCGTTTAAGTTTGCAGCAACCTAAATGGAATATTAAACCAAAAAATAAACGTTAGCTGAAGGAATTAATGGTTCATATAGGTGGTTGTATCGAAAAAGTGATCACTTACAAGTTATTTAAGACACTCTTATGATTAAAAAATGAACCTAAACGAGTCTCAAACTAAGATCGATGAATGAGGAAGCAAAATTACCTTTAAGTAGACATAATTTTTTAGTTGAATGTTGAAAAGCGATTAGCTACTTTAGCATAAAAGTTTACTGAGACAGACGAACTAATCAAACAGTCTTAAAGTCGCCCTAAAACTAAAACGTACCCAATAGCAGTGCATTTGTCGCCGTCTCCCTGGGATCAGACGTCTAAAAATTTGCAGCCAACCGACCAACCGACGAATGTAAGACTTTTTTTACTTCTTCAAAACCTTTCAAAGTCGATCCAGTAGTAGTTTTACAACCTAATACATATCCGTAGATCGTTGTTACAGAGAAAATACACTGTTCGAACTCTATTTTTTAAGCTTTATCATTTAACCGAGGAACGCTTTCTTTAAAACCAGAAACGAAACATAAAAATGGTCGGAAAGCGATGAAAAAAGAGTGTTAAACGTGTATCGACCGCTGATATTACACGAAACACGTCGATCGAACGAACGACGTACAAGTGCCAGTCGCCGACTGACACGAGAATTAGCATACTTTCAACAAGCTGATAAAGCTAAATCATCCATTAGAGAGAGAATAATAGTTGACAAAAGTTTAATGATAAAAAAAAATGAATGACCAAGTATTCGAGAAACAATTTCATTGTCAGGGCGACAAACTGAATGTGTAACAATGAGGAAACTTCGAAAGACTAATTTATAGCTAGCGTCGAAAAAGTAGGAGTGGGAAAGAAACAATAACAAGAATTCCGCTACGGAAAAAGGAGGGGATTCTTGGAATGATGACAAGATTTCGAAAAAACTTTTCCTTAACAACATCATGAAAATCAAAGAATCTTCCAGTTGTTTCTATCAAATGTACATAATAGTTAATGATCGGAAGGAGTTTAAGGATGTCTTTCATAAGATCAAGTGTCCGTATTTGAAGGATAACAAGCAAAATCCGGATTATTGCTTAGCTAGAACCTTTACCACTAAAGCAATGGCTTTTTTCACTTTATTTTCATGGGGATCGTCTCTAAAATAAGACACTTCTTACATGAATTATTTGCGGGGGCAAATGTACTAAACGATTTCCAGAAAATCTTATCGGCTGCGAAATAATAACCGGTAAAGTTTTTGGCGCGTTATGCGAATTATTTCCTGCGGAATTCGTCGACGAAACTTTTATCGACATCGGCGACGACGAATTCGCGCCGCGAATGGGCGACGATTGTAAACACGCCTCGTCCGCCATTTCGATATTATTACTATAATTCGAATTACTAATCATCGACGACGATTGTATTTTCTGTTGTTCTTGAATCGACTGTTCGCGTTGAAGTTGCAAACGAAAATTCGTCCGCGAATTCATTTAGAAATCAAAAAAATTCCCAAATATAAAATAAATTCTCCTCCAATTCGAGTTAATTTAAATTTTGGGTCCTGAATAATCGTTTTTGACGCGTTATCGAGCAAAAAAATAGAATCTTATTGAATAATCGAATAAGTTTACAAAGTTTAGAACAAGTTTCAATTTTAAAATGAGCCTGTTTCACTGAAGTGGCTTGAAAACGAGCGTAAGAAGCTCCTAGCAATCGAACCGGAATTTTTTCTCTTTGGGTTCACTTTTTGATTCACTGCCAAATTGGTGCCAGCTGGTACCAACCAACCATAACAAGAATGTATCGTCCAAGTTGAAATGATCTAAACATATTTTTACGTCATAAAATTAAACTTGGCCATCGTCGATTCGGGCGGCGTTGTGAAACGCACGAACGTACGGTGGAATCGTTTTATTCCAGTTTGCGTAAACGTTCGTAGCCTGTTTCGAAGCTAATTATCGGCGAAATATCGTTGGTATTCGCAATATATTTCCATTTTTGAAATGGCCGTTTGCAAAAATGCTAAAAGAATTTCGTCTATTTTTCGAGCGGTGCCGAAATTTTCGTTATTTCGACGCAATTGTAGCACGTATCCGATCGACGACGATGTTTTCGGCTTAACCGACGACCAAAAACAGGTAAAATGTTGTAAGTTTGCGAAATTTGCACGATAGTTGTCGGTAAAACAAAAATTCGGTTCCAATATAGCATTTTGACGTCAGCAGCTATTTTTTCCTTTAAAATGCATGTTAAATTGAATCGGCAAGTGTTTCTTTGTTTACGCCCGTCCATCGACGAGTTTCTATGCAAATGATTGCATGTCAGTAATGGTTGCAAAGAATTACAGCCAACCATTTACAAATCAGAAAGCATGATATTGCAGCTTTTTACTTTTATTAATTCGAATAAAAAAATGCAATCTACTGCAAATAAATAAATCATCTTTCACAATCATTTTTGCACTTTTATTAAATTTATCTGTCTGCTTAGAGTATCTAAAATCATTTGCCTCAATTATTAATCTACCAATATTCTTTGAAATTCCATTTTGCAGAATCAAACTCCTTTTTTTATTTGTAATATTTCCTCCGCTAGAAAAATTGAATTTTTCAGCTTAACACAACTGTACTGATAATTTCTGGTGAATATTTAACTTTTGCAGCTACGACAAACAGTATACCAATTTGCGCAAAAAGAATTATACCCACACGCAGAAAAAATCGACAAAGAAAATCACTTTCAACAATTAAGGGTAAAGGATCGGAAAGGTTTCTATGAAAAATTTATCACTCATCGAGCAAGGGATTCGTGATCATATAATTCGAATATTAATCCTCTTTTGCAGGACTTCTGGAAGAAGGCTGGCAGCTTAGGATTGTTAGGCATAACTGCACCAAGTAACTCTCCAATCTAGTTGATTATTGATAACTTGTTTTTTGTTGTTGCTGCTTTCAGGCGAGTTTGGAGGAACGGAGGGCACGTATTTCGATCATGTTCTTATTATGGAAGAACTCTCGCGAGCGAGCGCATCTATCGGTTTAAGTTACGGAGCTCATTCTAATTTGTGCGTTAATCAAATTGTCCGCAATGGCACTCAAGAACAAAAGGAAAAATATCTTCCGAAAGTACAAAAGTTGCTTTTTTCAATTAAGCAACATTTGTAAAATTTGCTTTTACATATCTAGCTTTGTTCTGGTGAGCATGTTGGTGCACTGGCTATGAGCGAAGCTGGTTCCGGGTCGGATGTTGTTTCAATGAAATGCAAAGCTGAAAAAAGAGGAGATTATTACGTATTGAATGGAACAAAATTTTGGATCACAAACGGGCCCGATGCCGACGTTTTGGTTGTTTATGCCAGAACCGATCCGACCGCAAAAGTTGCTGCTCACGGTGTTACAGCGTTCCTGATAGAAAAGGTACTATGGCTACAAATTTGTTTTCCGCAAGTTTATTCGAAACCATTTTCGATTCATCAGAGCTTCCCTGGATTCAGTACGGCGCAGAAATTGGACAAGTTTGGAATGCGTGGATCGAACACGTGCGAGCTTATTTTCGAAGACTGCAAAGTACCCGAGAAAAACATCCTGGGCAAAACAAATCGAGGCATTTATGTCCTATTTACTGGCCTGGATTTGGAACGATTAGTGCTCGCAGCTGGACCTGTTGGGTAACCGACTGGTTTCATCTGCTTTGAGTTTCGAAAAGTTTTCCGTTTTTAATATTTGTTTTAGAATTATGCAGGCTTGTTGCGATGTTGCATTCGATTATGCTCATCAAAGAGAAGCATTTGGTTTGAAAATTGGTCAGTTTCAAGTACGATATTTCACGACTCATTTTTTGGTTTCATCGTCTTTAATTTTCATCATTTTTTGCAGATGATGCAAGGAAAATTAGCTGATATGTACACAATGCTTAATGCTAGTCGAGCCTATCTGTACACCGTTGCGAGAGCAGCTTCAAAAGGAAATGTTAGTTCAAAAGTGATGCAACTTTTCGATTGGTGTTCCCAAACTTAAAACGTGAAAATGTAAACCATTTATTGTTTCAGGATTGTGCAGCCGTGATATTATATTGTTCAGAAATGGCTACGAAAGTTGCACTTGAAGCAATCCAATGTTTAGGTATTTCGGTCACAAATTCAATTCATAGCGATTCATTTTTATAGACAAAAGTAATCTGGTTTCAGGTGGAAATGGTTACATCAACGATTATCCAACTGGAAGATACTTACGAGACGCAAAATTGTATGAAATTGGCGCTGGTACCAGCGAAGTTCGCCGATTAGTAATTGGAAGAACGTTAAATAAAGAATACAATTGCAAACCACTGTAAAATTAGTTTCTTGCTCAAAAAACAAATCTTACAATAAATATAGTTATTATTTATGTTAATTTCTTCTTCTTACGTTTCTGTAATTGATGCTATGTAGTTTGGTTTGTTTCGTTTAAGTACACAACGTTTTTATTTTTGCGATGTTAGCATCAAAAAATATAAAATCGAAAAATGCGCCTAATTTCGCATTCGATTCAGTCCACCAAGTATGAATAATCTTTTCACCTTGCTTTCATTGTTGACACGATGGAAGTTTGTAAGTTTACGTGTATAAGATTGGGCCTGTTTGTATTTCGCTAAACGTTTGCCCTAAAGTTGAGCGAAAAAAGTGTTCAATAGAAGTCGAAAGCAGTATCAAGTTTAAAAACCTATTTTTTATCAATTTTTGCATTGATAGTAGCTCAGGCTTTCAGTTAGTGAAGCAAAAAAACTGCTGTAATTATGATTTTAATATTTTGATGGAAATCAATAGTGGACTGTTTGTTATTTTGGCTTGCGTCGGAATTTATATTATTTTATGCGTTTTATGCATCTGTAATAAATCTATTACAAATCTATGCATGCGAACTGTAGCTCACGGATCGTTCAGATCGGACGTTTATGATGAGGCCGAAGCCAACAGAATAACGCTCACTGGTACAGAAATTCATACGGGCACTGATCTTCACAATCCTGCTGGAGGATTGAATCGGTACAATAATAGAATTGGCAGAAATTTGTTAGATATTCCACCTGCGTACGATGATGTTTGTAAATCGGCCGAAACCCCTCCGCCTCCCTATAAACAGTTAGTCGAACCGAATTATCGAGAAATATCGAAACGTATGGAAACAATTGACTTCTAACTGCATTTTGTTCGTTATCTTTTTGCTTCTATGCAGTTAACACACGAAGAATGTATATTTTGTTTGTAAGTAGGGTTTAAAGAAATTTTCAAATTTAGAATGCATTTTTCCTTTCGAGACATTTTGAAATAAAAATGTTTCTGTTATGCGTAATAGATTCACTTTTAGTCTTTTATTTAGCCTAGATTAGTCGCTTTCACTATTCGTCTACTAACTACAGTTTTTTCAAAATAATTACTTGACTATGTCCGACGAAGAAAGACCGCCAGCCAGCGTTGATCGATTTAGATGTAAGAAGATTTCGCTGAGAATTCAAACTTTTGCTTAGTTCTACGAGCTACGAAGTACAAGCGTACGTTAATGTTACGATAAAAGAATTAACGACGGAAATTTCTCATATACTCAACTTGGACCAAGGAAACAAATGTTTAATCTATGGCGATACAATTTTACCGGAAGAAAAAATGCTGATGAATCTCAAATTACCAAATAACGCACTAGTGTATTTAGTACCGGAAATGAAAACTGGCCCGATAAACTATTCGGTAAGCAGCTTTTTCGATGTTTTATATTTGATTTTTTACGCATTTTCGACGTTTCAGTTTGCATTGTACGTATCATTTTTTGTTTTTCAGGTGAACACAGATGCTTTGCAAAAGTTCATGAGTGATATACATAACGAAGTTTTTCAAATGCTGCAAAATGCTGGTTTCGACAAAGACAAGAATTTAAAAAGTGCCGGAAGTCTATTCGAATTAACACTTACAAACGACGGTGGTGTTTTACTGAAAACGATTCGAGATGGGAAGGACCTCATTGTCCGCGGTCATTCGGAAAACGTCGAACCGATAGAAATCAAACTCGAAACATGGGACCATTTGGGTGAAAACGATCGAACACGACAAAAAATGGCCGAAATAAAGCTGAAAATGGAACTGTCTAAAGAACGGAAAAAATTGACGAAATCGCAAAGAAATCATAATATAGTTTTTGTGGACGCAAAATTGGTAATCGAAGAAGATGATTGGGATAAATTGATTCAAATATATCGCGAGAAAAAAAGAATTATTGCGTTACAGTCGAAGAAGCCATCCAAAATGGTCAAGTCAAAAAAACACAAATCAAGCAAACCAGCGAATTCCACGAACTCTGAAAGTAAATTTCCAGTTAAAGCCGATGAAAATGTGAATAAAGTCGAAAATACGTCTGTAGAAATAAAGATGGATCCAAACGAAGCTTCGGAAAACTTAAAATCTGCAAGTCTCTTCGATGATAACGCCGATAAGTCTCTTCTGTGCAATACATACTTCGATTGCGACGAATTTAATCAGCAAAATGATAAAGAATTATGGGACGAATTTCTCAAATGGATTAATCGAAATTACTTCCATTTCAAAGTCAAATTGTTGGAAAAGAATAAAACGGGAAAAACCGACTACGACGATCTCGAAGACGCTCAAAATTTCGATGGATGTTGACCTACGTTATTTTTAAAGCGTTCATTTATGTTTGGCTTTTTAAAAAATTTCAGAATCCTTTTTAATTTGTTTCAAAAATGCACGCAACGATGAAACTTCTGCGCCCTTTAGTCAGTCTGCATTTTTTCCATGTCATTTTTAGATTTTCGTCTTCACAACTGTATAATTTGTTGGTAAATGTGCAAAACAAGCTAAAATCTAGCCAGCTCTATGTAGTTGCATTTCAAATGTTGCGCGAAAACTAAAGAGCAGGTACGCTTTGCGTATTAAATTTCAACGTCATTTGACGTTTAGCCAACCAATAAACGGACGTTAAGCGAGCGTCATCGTGCCGATCAATCGTTCTCGTTTTCGCCCTCTTGACGTTTTAGTCGTCACCGTATTCTCCGGGATCGAAAGTAAATTTGCAGATTTTGTTTAATTTTCGGTCGAAAATTGTTTCATTTCTGACTTCGTTCGATAATCGAATATTTTCGATCCTAAAATGAGCAGACAACGCGTATTTTTCGACATAACGATCGGCGGTAAACCAGCCGGCCGAATTACGATGGAAGTAAGAAAAATATTTAATTTTGTTTCTTGACAATAAAAGAGCCTCTCATTTTTGGTATTTTATTAATGTTTTTAATATTGTTCCAGTTGTACAACGATGTTACGCCGAAAACGTGCGAAAATTTCCGTTGTTTGTGCACGGGAGAAAAAGGTCAAGGAAAATCGGGAAAAGCATTGCATTTCAAAAATTCGTCGTTCCATCGAGTTATTCCTAATTTTATGTGCCAAGTACGTTTTTTTTCCGACCTTTATTTTCGTTCGAGTTCTCCCAGTTTCTCATCTTACTCCGTTTCTCGTTTCGAAGCTGGTTTTGACTAAAATAATTTGCAGGGAGGCGATTTTACTCGCGGAAACGGCACCGGCGGTGAATCTATTTACGGCGAGAAATTCCCCGACGAAAACTTTAAAATGACGCACACGGGTCCAGGAATGTTGTCGATGGCTAACGCCGGTCCGAACACCAACGGGTCTCAATTTTTCCTAACCACCGTTAAAACTGAATGGTTAGTTTAAAAAAAATGGCTCTATATTTTTTGTTTCGTTAGTTTCTTATAAATGCGCGTTTTTCGCTAGGTTGGACGGTAAACACGTAGTTTTCGGTCACGTCATCGAAGGTATGGACGTAGTTAAAAATATGGAAGCCCAGGGAACCCAATCTGGCAAACCGAAAGCTGAAGTAATTAATTAATTTGTTTACTTAGCAAGACTTATCATTCGTCGTTCGCAAGAAATTTCGTTTATCCTGGCTTATTGTTGTATTTCAGGTAAAAATTGCCGATTGCGGACAACTTTCTTAAATTCGATAGCGACGAATTCTTTCGAAAAATCAAACCGGAAAAATCGTGAACGTTTAGTTTAGTTGATGAATGTTGAATAACTTGTTCATTGTTTTTTTTTGTCTTTTTATTTTCTTTCTTTGCTCCACTATCAAGTAATTGGCACGTTTTTTAAATTGAGGACAACCAACATTTTCTGTTTCAGCCGGACATTTTAATGTTCACTTAAGTTGCTTTTTTTCGGCGTATTTAAGATATCATTTTGATTACAAAAAACATTTTCTGACTCGCTAAATTATACTTTTTTCTGTTCTTTTTTGTTGTTTAAAATTGTGCAGTTTTCGTAAACGGGAATTTTTATTGTTGACTCAAAAGTAATTATTAATTATACAAATTGTTTTCTCATTCATTCCTGCTTTTTGCAAGACTTTTTTATGTATTTCAATTTTGCGCGCATTTTTTGTTGGTGATGCAACAAGAGGACATAAAAAGTAAAAGTTTTTCTGTGAAGTCGCTACAAAAAAAGTGAAACTAGGTTTTAAATCGAGGAATGAGAAACAGTGAAGTTTAAATGTCGTATGAGCGGAATCTGCTAATGATATCACATTTGTCTGAAATCCAGTTGAATTTTTCTGATCTCGAACTGTTGTCGATTTCAGCTTTATCAGTAAGCATAGGTTTTTTTTGTTCGGCGTTCGTCCAATGAAGTGACTGGAAATTAACAAGAAAAGCTCTGGGGCTGTGAATAATTAGGTTATTTTGTAAATCGTACCGTAAACGCTTTTCTTTCCAAAAAATCCTCGAAAGGAATTGCGATGCCGGAACGTCGCCAAGAATCGTAGAGAGGACGAAGCTCACCGCTTGACAGAACTTCTTTTGCACGTTGCATCTTTGCAAATTGTGCTGCTAAACCAAGAATAATGAGCAAATACATCTAATAAACAACGAATTTCTTCCGAAAAATTTGTAAAATATGTGAATTTGTTTTACTTGCAGTTGGATTATTCGGATTCTTGTCTGGATGACACAGTAAAACTTTCTGTTTATATTCGCAATTTATTTGTTCGATCTGAAACATTTTTCAAACCGTCTATAACTGTCTTCGGATAAAAAATGACAAAAAAATAGAACAAAACCGTGGATAATTCATCGCAGCCAAGAATGTTGTAATAATCGCTCTCAGGATTTCTTTCATATTTCAAAATGTTATCCACCATTTTTAATTTATTTCGAAGGTTGTTACAAAAAAAGATTGGCTATAAATAATTTCAAAACAGTTTTCGTTCCTTACGTACGCTAACATGCACAGACCATGTGTTCATCTCCGATCGATGTCGTCATGGAAATTTATTTCATTTTCTGACATAAAACTGGATTCGCAGTCTTGTCTTTTAAAATTAAGAAAGATTATTGTTTTTCTTATGAGTTGCCTTCTATAAATTTGCGTGAAATATCAAAAGGAACATTCAATTCATTTCGCCATATTAACTAAGAAACTAATAAATTTTATAAAAACGCATAAAATAACAAACAAAAAAATCTTCTCAAACCTTACAACGCTTCGATATCAATTTGTGAAGATGCAAACGTTGATTTTAGACGATTATATAGTCAATTAAGAGCACCTAAGTAAGCGAAAGTAATGCTTTATTATTGCGCCATTATTGCGAAAGTAAGGCTAAGTTGCTGGAACTAATTTAAAACTATAGGTACTTTTCTGATTTCACAATGCTTGCAAGGTATTCAACTGCTGGGTCCATACGAATTATTCACTTCTCGTCGAACAACGTGAATCAAAAAAGTCCCACGTCGGAACGCCTCAGAGCCCCCTTCGAAGCTACCGAGGTTTCGACAACTGGCTTTAACTTTGTACACATTTGCTGCGTTAAAGTTACTCGTACGTATTCGTGCGAAGCTAACGAACATTGCGAGTTCGAGCTGAAAGTTTGTTTTCTCTATCGGCATCATGGCCGCCATCAGAAATTGCCTTAGATTCGCATTATTTTTCATTTTGTTCGCTTTAATTACATCGACGCATATTCATCAATCGACGGAAGTCGACGACAACGAAGAATCTGACGAGCTACCGCAAGCTCCATCATCATCCCCAGTATGTAACGGAATTGTAAAAATAAACGTCTATTTATGAGTTTAGCTATTGTGACCGTAAAGTTAATTCAATGTCGATTAATTTGTCGCAAACTTTATTCATTAAAATTTTGCTTTAAGTCTCAACAAAATGACGGCAAATCGACGACAGGCGAATGGACTATTTTCGAACCTAAAGATTTCCTAAAGAGTATTAAAAATAATTTAACACTATTTTTGGGCAAATACCTTTAAAGAGCTGTTTAATTTTTCAGGTGAACTGTGCCAAGTGTTGAATTGTCGACGACAGGAACTTTGTTTAGTTCGTCATAATAACGCAATTTGTGTCAAAAAACGAAAACTGAATGAAATGTATTTTATTCGATAATAGAACGGAAAATGTTTCAAAAAATGCTACTAAAATTACTATTTCAGTGAAGGCGCTAAAGTTTATTACAAATCTCCTAATGAAAACGGTCATAACGATCAACAACGAGAATCGTCTGCGAGCCAATTGACACCCAAAAAGGGTTCGAACGTCAAGGAAGTTGATCAAAATTCGGTTGACGATCAAGAATGGGATCACCAGAAATTTCGAGAAAAAATGGCTAATCATCATCAAAAATTGAAAAATAAACACCAAAATAAAGTCAAAGCTTCGATGGCTAACGAAGTGCAAACGGATGAAAACAGTCACGAAAGACATACTCAAAAAATGGGAACTTACGAGCGTGAGCTATTTGCAAAAAGTTACGAAAAGTCGATTACGGCAAACATTTTTGATAAAATTTTAGAATGTTCGGAACAACAGCTTGTAGCTATTGAAGCTAGATTGGTTCAGTGGTTTTCTGACATTCATGCACAGCAACCGGGAGAAAGAAATGTGCCGTTGCACAGTAAGTGGAATTCATTTTTAACTTCAAAACTTTCTTTCACGTCTTCCTTTTCAAATTAACAAATTTCGAAAATTTTTATCTATTTTCTGCAAAATTGGCAAAATTTAAATGAATTCCAAAATTGTTGATAGTCTAACATTAGATTTAAAATAATGAAAGGGATTTAGAACAATGTGAACAAGAAAAGCATCGGTAATTCGTTGAATTTTATTTTTAGAGCATAAAGTGTCCTGTCGTGAGGACGTTGGCTGGTTTTTCACTCAATTGGACGGTGACAATAATGGAAAACTGACCGTTGACGAATTGAACAGGTGTGTTTTTTTTAAATTATTAAATTGGATAAACGAAATTTCCAATGCGTAAATTTAGTTTGGATCACGATCCCTACGAAAAATGCATCAAACCATTTTTGGATCGTTGCGACATCAACGCTGACGATTTTGTTTCCGTCAACGAATGGTGCGATTGCTTTCAATGGTCTGGACAGGGTATTTTTGGAAGAAGTACATTCCTGTTTCGTTTTTTTACCTTTTAATCTGCATTAGAACGAGAAGAACCACCGTGTCACGCTGCTCGTCGCAAACATGATCCACACATGCTTGGTATTTTATTAATTCGCGTTAAAGGGATTGTCTTATCATTTATGTATTTCGTTAACATTTCAGGTTCGTTTGCTCCTCGTTGCGACGTGGAGGGTTATTATAGACCCGAACAATGCCACGAAAGCTCGTGTTGGTGCGTCGATAAATGGGGTCGCGAATTTGACAAATCTCGGTCGAAAGGACGTCCGGATTGTGGCCAATACGGTAAGGCTGCACAAACGTGTTTTACTATGATAGCAAAACAGATCACTGGCTGATTTCTCAAGCAACCAGCGTTGATTTAAATTCAAGTTTATTGATATTACTTTTAGCTGAAGTTGATGGTGATGAAGACGACGACGATTAAACGAAAAACTGTACACAAAAATACTTTTTATAGCTCACTTTTTTGTTAGCTAAAAGACTGCCGTGATTTAACTGGTGCCTAAAAAATGACGCTTAATTATAATTGTATCGTACGCTTTTATTTCATTTTCATTAAACGAGTGCTTTTAATCCATGTAACAATTTGCACCAATTTGAACTTTCCTTGATACTTTCTGTGCTTACCCGAAACCATTGTGTCCAAATGCATTGGATATGGTTGATAAAAACCGTAACATTGGTTTTTTAGATGTTTTATAACTGTGCTTTTTCAAAAACTGAAAAACCATTTTTTCGCTTGTTGCAGACTGATGCAAGGCTTTTTGTAGCTTCGCAATACATTCTTTTTCGCACATTGAGATTACGTTGAGATGTACAAAATAGGAATACAAAGTTTATGAAATCACAAGCACAAGAACAATTTTGAGAGGGAAAATACATCAAATAGAATGAACTAACGCTTTGCAACCTTTTATCTGCCAATCCAACGATTTACTATGTGCTCATGTTGAGACATTTCCGGAAGCGATTTTGGACACATTGATTCGGACGTGATTACGTTTTTAGCGTTGAATATGACGTCGTTGTGTTGTGCTTAGTTGATTAATTCGATGAAAGTGTAGAACATTGACACTGTATCGTCGGCTCGACTTAATTTTCTTTTACTCGTGAGCTGTTGTCGGCGCGTACATTATGGTTCCTCGGAATCCTAGTTTGAACGTGCGGCACGGTCGAACTGCGCTATCGGCTTTCAATTAATAGCTACATAGCGGCTAAAAACCGAATGTGAAAATCGTTGGATTGATATCTCTGTGAAAGAAACTGTTATTATGCAACGATTCAATGGCTAAAAGCATTCGATGAATGCGCAGAAACTACATAACGACATCAGAAGTCGGGGTTAAAGACTGTTTCTAGAACCAATAAACATTTTACCAAAGATTGCATAATGAGACACCTACAGTCACCGATTATTTGAGTACAACGTCGGACAGTATTTATTATTCTCCGTCCTCATATCAACGATTTAAATTTGCAATAGTATCTAATTGCAGAACCAACCAATCTACTGGAGTATGATGTGCAAAGAAAGCGCCTGTTCCTTTGATAGTCAGACAAAGGTGAAACCTAAACTGATTACTATATGACTTTTCGAGTAGGTATTTTTGAAGAAAATGAAATATATTTTGTCAATCAAATAAACGGTGGTAGATTTCGGTTCTTTTTTTGTGATTATTTGTCTCGGAATTTCCCTTTACCAACAAAAACGTCTTCATGAAAAATTCACTACCAATTATAACGATTACTTTTTTGCTGCAGCATATAAAGTTTGTGATTTACAGGGTGGTTTATGTTTCTTTCAATCAATGCGTCTCATTATATTTTTTGAAACAGGACAATGAAAAATAAATAAGAGGCATTCGTTGGATATTTTTAATTATAAGGATAGTAAGAATTTTCATCATTATTTCAGCTTTACATTTCGTTCCATCACGGGTACGAATAACGTATAAAAAATAATTGTATTTAATTATTAGCTTCAAAAGAAACTTGCAGACCTTGTTTTTCTTCTTAACTTATTTTTGTGAAAAGACATAAACGAATTGTCTCAAATGGAGTAGATAATCAGTTCAACCGATGCTCATTTCTGCATAAATTGAAATACAAAAGTTGGATTCATACTGAAATAGGAAAATGCTAATGGTATTTATTCACAAAAAAGAGTTTGGCTAAACGCGATATGTTTGACGAATAAAAAAACGAACGTAACACATAGAGAAAAATACGATTAGTTTAAAAGTTTTAACATTATAAACTGAAATCATTTCGTTTTTTACTTCCGGATCCATTCTCCATTTCCTTTCTGAGTGCTCTTTGGGCACGATTCAGTTTCAAATGACAAAATTTTCTCGTTTCGAAACTAATTTGTACAAAGCATGATAAAATTCAAGCGAAACTACCGATTTAACTAACGTAATAAAAAAATTTGTCAAAAAAAAAAACGCGAATACAGTATCCGTTAGGGTTAGTTAACGAAACAAATAATGAGCGGAAAATAACATTTCTCTGCATCGTTAAATTTACGAACAGCAGTAAAATTGACTCGGATCATCGTTAAATTGCAAAAACGACTTTTATTTTTAATTGTTAATTTTCAAATTTTCAAACGGTAATCGTTGCGACGCCGATAGGAGCCATTATTTCTAAATTATTACCAGCGTCTAATTTCAATTTATACTTCAACGTGATCAACGCGTTGGTCGTCGACGTCGGCGGTAAATCGCTCGGTACGTCGAGAGTAATTTGTTTTTTCAACGATTTACCGGGTTCAACTGGTTCCACACTGATCGATTCCACGACGCGGTACAGTGTTTTCGTGTCGTTAACAGATTCGTAACGACTTTTCGATTGGAAGAACGATTCTTGTAAGAGTAACAAATTAGCCGATTTCTTCGATCGAGTACGATTGGAAATCGTCACGTCGACAACTATCGGTCGACCGACGATACAGTACGACTTATCGGTGGCTAACGCCAATTGCAGACTTCCTCTAGCGCTGCAACATTCAACGATTTCGAAACTATCCTCGATTCGTATATTCGGATGACCTTTCGTTAAATGCTCCGGATGTACGATCGATAAAATCGTAATTGTTTTTTCCGATATCATTTCTTGTTGAGTATTTTCGGTCAATTGTAAACCGGCGACGACTTTATAACGTATATAACCGTAATCGCCGTCGAACGACGAGGGTAAATTCGCCGGTAAATGTAACGCGAACGGAACCGTATGAGCGCCCGGTACCATCAATTCGCCGTCGCTTATTTGTTCCAAATAAGGTATTTTTATTCTGTCGTTAATGTACGTCTCGACGGTTTCGTAGATTTTATCGGATACTTTATTAACCCATGATGTTTTCGCTTCGCCGATTAAACTGATGAAAATCGCCGACACTTTCAACGGTTCCGGTACGCTGACCACGATGGCGCCACGGACTGGTTGACCGGCGAGATATAGTGATTCGCGAACGTCGAATTGAATATCGAAATAATCTACTTTCACCATTGCGATTTACTATCTCTCGGTAATATTCGTAATTCTTTTTTTCGTCGTGTTTGTAGCTTAATAACGAGGCAAGGATTACGATGAGCGACAGCGACAACGTCGGTCGACGGCCAGATTTTCCTACGATCCGACGAACCGTCGTCTAAAGATAAGAGGCGAGTAGAAAGGATGGAAAATAAATTTCCCTCTGTTTTTCGATGATGGAAAAAATGCGGATAGAAATCAATGAAAGAAAAGGGTTTTGATGACTAGATATTATTTTCTCAGAAATCACTGGCTGTACGTAATATAGCCGTTGCCACGAAACCCCTCGCGGACCACCACATATAGAGAAAAACTCAGTCAGAAAAGGGTCGCTGCCATTTTCGTTGCCATCTTATTCTTTCCTCCTTATTTTTCGCTCAATCGTTCATAGCAGTCGAGCTCTAGTGGCCTCGTACCGAACCTTTTTAAATTTCTTTTCTAATCTTAATGACGTACAACAGGGTGGATGGTTTTGACTAACGAATATCTTCTATCTCGCTATCTATCAAAATGAAAATCCAAAATGAGCTCGCTCCCTGTCGTCAGATCGGCTCGAAAATTGAGAAACCCTTCTCATTCTCAGTTTATCCCTCTTCTATTTCAACTTAAATCCTAACGCCGCAGTTTTTCCTCCGTGAATGGGTGTTCGAAGGTAAAGAAAAGGAATAAAAGCTATAAACGACGGTGTTCATATCGAATTGTACCGCTTTCATTATTAGAAAACGGCTTGGTACACTGAAATGAAACTTTGGAAATGACAAGAAGCTAATTTTTATTATGTAACGACATTTCAGTTTTTATGCATATTTCATTTTGGGACCCCATCGTCGATGGCGCCTCGGTAATAATATTCGAGTACGTTTACGCTCTATTGCGTCATTTGAAGAGAACTAGCTTTATTTCTGAAAAATACCAATCGCAAATAAAAAAATTTGCGCCAACAAAACCGCGTTAAACCAATTTTTCAACAAAGCAATTTATAAAGCCCGCTAGCACATCGTCGTTGAAACGTTTTCGTTTCCACTGTTCACTTTAAACAAAAATTTCGTCAAAAAATAAAATTTCTGTGATAAAAAGAAGCAGTGTCCAATAGCAAAAACGCTTAATAACAAAATAATATATTAATAAGCACGTTTATCGATAAACCAATAAAAAAAGAACGTGACAAACTTGAAGAAAAAATAATTTAATGCGTATATTAATATTTATAGGTTATTTTGTTGCGAGTTGAAAGATATCGAGCTATAAAATCAATACGCAGATGCGTCAGCTTTTTTTTGACTCGATATCGTTCATCAGGCGACGCAATTTCGATGAAAGATGCCACGATGATGGCGCATCTGCATTTTTATTAAGAGTCTCTGACGGCTACGCCGACGGGTGAACTCAATTCGCATTTATCGCCCAAATCTAATCGAAGCACGTATCGGATCGTAATAATAAAATTACCGATCGTCGTCGGCAATAGATCGCCGGGAATTTTCAATTGAACCTCTTGCGAGGACGTTTTGCCTCTTTCGGGAATAGCAAACGAACACGAGTCGATAATTCGCGTTTGCGTTTTTGAATCGGCGGCTGTTTGGAAGAAACTCACGGAACGAAAATGAACTTCTTGCACCAAATTTAAATTAGCCTGACGGCTCAACGATTTATGATAGTTTTCCAATTGTACTCTAACAGGTACTTTATCGGCAATCATAAACGCGCCTCTCGGCGACGAAACTGACGCTAATATTCGTCCGGCCGAACCGCAACATTTCACGAATTCGAAACTTTCCTCTATTAGTATCGGATGATTCGCGTTCGGCAATTGATTTCGTATAACTAGCGCTATGATTTTCAAACTTTTTTCGACTGTCACTTCTTTATAGTTTTTCGTGCCGGGCAATAAACAAGCGTCCAAGTTTAACTGAGCCGATGCGACGCACGAATAGCGACGATAACCGTAATCACCTTCGAACGAAGACGGTATATTGGACGGTAGCCGAAATTGAAATCTGATCGAATGTTTTCCAGCCGGAAGCAATTCGCCGTCGCTTATTTCCTGAAGATATTTCAGTTGTTGACGTTCGTTGATGTACGGTTCGAGACTGTCGTAAATATTGTCTGAGGTTTTGTTGACCCAAGATGTTTTCGATTCACCTTTCATTGTGATCGCCAAATCGGCGACTTTGACGGCTTGCGGAACGCTTACAACTAAAGCGCCGTTCACCGTTTGACCAGCGTAATATACGCCGTTGGAATCAAACTGTATTTCGAAAGCGTCCATCTTAACCATTTTAAATTCAGACGCCTATTTATCCTATTTATATGCCCGATAGTTTTTTCTTTCTTCCGGACACCAAATCGTCTTCCACTTGAATGAAACTTTGTTGCACACTCAATGGCGATTTTTCTCAACTTTGGGAGTCTCGTCCGGACGAGTCTAATATTTCATTCGATAGCTGCCAAAAGAAGGCATGCACTTGAACCAACGGCGTTAGTCTTCGTTTCACAAAAAAAGGTCGATAGAGGAACGAAATCGATGCGCCGTACGTACGTCGTTCAGGAGGGGAAGCGAGTGAGAGAGAGAGAAGGGGAGCTAGATAGAATTTGTTATCACAAAAAGTTTCAGAAAAAATCTTTCTTAACAAATGCAATTTGCCAAAAAGACATTTTACGATCGCTCGCTCTCCTCTCAGACGGACTCGGAAACGGTAGGGTAATATAAGCAGCTTTTTTTGCTAAATGATGGTAATAAAATCGTCAAAACTTGAAACCTAGTACGTACCCTAAAACGATAGGATCATTTATTGACTCGTTACGAAAACTTGAGGTCTTCTACCTCTTTAAGCGCCTTGTTTTCCTTAGAAAAATCCAACCCACGAATATATATGTTAAATTGCGTCAGTTGGGTTTTTTATGTCTTCCTTTGAATCCTGGAACAATCGTTAAATTTATATATTCTGCCCTTCAATCCAACGGAATTTACAATGTTGTTGTTACTGGCGAGTTCTTGCAGTGCTCGACGAAGTTTCTTAACGGGTTCAACGTGCAAAAAGCTTAGAACAGAAGCGCATTTGTTTATAACCGGCATACTTTCAATTGAAGTCTTCGAAAAAGTTACATAACTAAAGAAGCGTTAACAACACTTTTAGTCTCGTTTTTTATCACTCTCTTCAAACAGCTACGATTTGGCGACGGATCCAGAGCGTCGCTGACGAATTATTTATAGTAATTGAGATGAATTAGTAACGCTTTAGTGCTTTGTCGATTTTGAACCCTTTTAGGGCCCAACTTTGCACATTTACTTCCAAAATTACATTCTTGTACCGTTCATTTCCGTTTAGCAAACTTGATCATAAGTTATAAAGGTTCATATATTACAACAGTTTTTGACGGATAAATCCATTTGTAAAAGTGATGCCTGATTACAAAACCATGAAATTACACTCATAAACAAAGATATCGCATCTTTAATTATGTATCACGTAAGTGAAGAAAATCAACTTTACGAAATGGTATTACCAGGGGCGGTTGCAGGAATTTTTTTAGGGGGGCTCAGGAGTTTGTGATCAGTATTTTCCTTATTGTTCACGGCTTTGGTCTGAGATGGCGCTAATTTTTATTTAATACAAAAAAATGTCAAAAAATGTTTCCATTTTTTTCCAAGGTAGGGAGGGTATCATGGTTTTTTAAGCACCTTCATCAGGTTTGGGGGGGGCTCGAGCCTGGATAGCCCCTCCCCCCTGTGTCCGCTCCTGGTATTACTCTAACAAGTAATTTGATTGAAACATATCTGTATCTGCGGAAGAAGGTTCTGTTCGTTTACTGAATTAATTTGTTTCTCAGATGCAATCAAAGAAACAACTCAGCTGTGAAAAGGTGAAGAAAAAAGTGAAAAACTTATTATTAAAAATCTGATAGAAATGGAAATCTGAATGATAATTTTAGTTTCATTGATTGTAATATAAAAATACTAATATGTTCCCATTTCGTTGAGTCTTTTCGTAAAGCAACAGAATCTACAAAAAAATGCATATTTTTAAATTATGATACGAACAATAAGATCAATAACTGAAATAAAAAGGGCAAAATAATAAACAAAATACCAAAACCATTACAAACGAAACAAGGAAAATCAGAGGATCTGAGAACAACATATGTTTCAATTTACAAAATTCAACATTATCGATAGAAAAATATATAACATTGAGTTATATGAATTATTTGTTATTTGAATCCGTCGATTTTGAATTTTCGATTGCGATATTGGATAAATTATTGAATGAATTGTTGGAATTATTCAAAGTGTTCTCGGAGAGAGCGAGATTACGGTATGAACTGATCATTCTGAAAAAAGTTCGTTAATGGATTGCACATACAAGTATAATGCATGCATCAAACAAAAAACGCAACCTTCGTTTTGAACTTTTGTTAAGTTTTTTGCTATGAGATTTCGTTTTCGTAATCAATTTTTGTTTCGACGGAGTACCAGCAAAATCGGAAACGGTCGTTGACGATACGTCCGAACTGTCCAAAGATGCTAGACATTTATTTTTTCTCGTTACACTTCTCGTTACTGGACTCTCGAAAGATGTCGTTGAATCGTTCAATTTCAAACGATATTGCATCCGCTGAGTTATTAAATTGTTTTCAATTTTTGAACAGAGGTGCTAATAATAAATTAGTTGACTCCATAAAATTGTTTCATTTTTAACTCTGACTATACACATACTTTTTTTACTGATTTCACGGCCCCAGCGCCGACCGAACGAAAACTTCGATAAATGACATTCTTTCTGTAGAATTTTTGAGATTCTAAACAATCGTCTACCTCTTCCGATTTTTGGTTCATTTTAACGAGTTAATATGCATAGAGATTCTAATGGTTGAAGAAATTACAAATCATATTACGTACTACCCGGAACAAATTTCCAAAATTTCAGCGCTTATTTTTTGAATTTAAACGTGTAAAACCCAACAACCTTAGATGTCAGAAATTAAAGATGATATTTATCTGAATTTAAATGTCGAATTGAACGTTTTTCATTAAAAGCTTCTTGTTGAAAAATATGACAACAATATTTCTTTAATAACAGTTGTGATTTGTAATGTGCTATTGCAAATTGTTGAAAGTTGTGCATTCTTTCCATTTCAAACAGAAAAATATGAAAACAAAATAAATTGTTCTGAACGTAAACTGACTCATGTATGAATCGATACTTAATTTCGATTTATGAAGCAAAAAAAACCATGCTTCGTAAAATGTAAAAAAATTTAGAAAATTTTAAATTTTTTCCGTTGGCTCAAAGGTCTGTCTTTCAGGTAGTTTATTGTTTTGTCCGACGCATCATTCATTCAGCGTCGAATCTGAATATGCAAGCGTAATCATAATTTTTATTTCGAAGTTCCAAATACATACTTTATGTATCAAGCTGATGCATTTTAGGCAGACGAAAATGTTTTGAAATAAAAACACGAATCATGAAAAAAGCACTTTATTTTACAAGTAAAACAGACTGAGTTTTTTATAAAAAGAGTTTGTACAAATTGTTTTTTCAAAAGCAAAAATTCATTAAGTAAATTGTTAATCATTACCTATTTCGCATACAAATTTAAGTTATAAGAAGAAGAGCAGAATTTTCTTCTGAAACGTTTTTAAGCTTGTTTTTTTTGTTTCAATATGACGAAAAAACTGAATATGCAACGTAGTGCTCACGTTAATCAATTCGTATTAAGATTCGTATGAAAACGATATTAACCAAAAATCATCAAACGCTGTTTTATCCTCACTTCAGAAAGTGACAGGAGAGACTCTGCTTAGATTATACGTTGTTTCAACGAAATTTTATCCTAGCTTCACACGAAATCGGTTGAGGTCATTGTTCATTCAGTAAACTGCCCCTTTTTTAATTTTAACGAAATATTTAATGAAAAAATTGAGTTTTTTCACGATATATTGAACACAAGATCCTAAGCTGGTGTATCCTCAAGTAATTGGCAGCTACATCCAACAAGCGAGAGATTAAACCAAAGATATCATTTTCGATCAATGATTTGATATTTTACTTGTAACACGATAAGCTGGTGCCTTTACTCAAATGAGCGTCATTTACCCAATAAGCGAGAGATAGTATAAAACCAAATGTATATTTTTTGACAAGAGTTAATATTGCACTTGTTTATGAACCATGCAACGTCGCCGTTTTTATTCGTCAATCGACTTTTCAGTCACGTGTTGCCATTTTACACTACTGTAGGACAAAAGCTTTTTCCCGTCTAATAGCACTCATTTAACATTTTTGTCGAGTCGTCGAGCGGTCGTTTTTATTTTTGTTGTTGTAAAATTGTCAAACATGTCCAAACAAGCGAGCGTTTTCATCGGCGCAGCAGCGGCTCCGTCGAACAATCAAGACGAAAGCGTATTCGTCAGTCGAGAAGCAGCAGCTAAAGCTCAAGCAGCAGCGTCAAAACAACCGAGTGAACCGAAAGGAAATCAATCAGCAGCATCAGCGCCAAAAGGCAGTGTAAGTACTTCTGAAACTTGTTTACTTATTTGACCTGTAATCATCACATCAATTTTATTTTTAGGGATCAACCGTGGCACCAGCAGCGGCTCCGAGCGAGGCACCGAAAGGATCAACGTCAACCGCGGCACCAGCAGGATCGGGATCAATAGCGAAAGGCAGCGTAAGAAGTTTGGAACATAATATTTAAAACACATTTCATTTGAAAACAAATGACATTTAAAACACTTTTCATTACCTAATTTGTATTTTTAGGGATCACAAGTAGCACCTCCAGCAGCAGCGCCGACAGAAACAGGATCAATGGCAGCCAAGGGCAGTGCACCAACGGCAGCACCGGCAGCCGCGGAACCAAAAGGATCAGGATCGAAAGTAGCAAAAGGCAGCGTAAGTGCTTTAGCGTTATATAATTGTATTTTCATACAAATTTATTACGAACGTTTTGTTTTAGGGATCACAAGTAGCACCTCCTCCAAGCGATGCACCGAAAGGTTCAACGTCAACCGCAGCACCAGCAGGATCGGGATCAATGGCAAAAGGAAGCGTAAGTGTTTTAGAGTTGTGTTAGTTGTATTTGTAGACCCTTTCATGATCAACATTTTGTTTTTTAGGGATCACAAGTAGCACCGGCACCAAGCGATGCACCGAAAGGGTCAACGTCAACCGCAGCACCAGCAAGTTCGGGAGCAATGGCGAATGGCAGTGTGAGCATTTTAGAGTTGCTAGGTTGAATTTTCAGGCAATTTTCTTGTTTATATTTTGTTTTTAGGGATCACAAGTAGCACCGGCTCCAAGCGGTGCACCGAAAGGATCAACGTCAACCGCAGCACCAGCAGGTTCGGGATCAATGGCGAAGGGCAGTGTAAGTGTTTTAGTGTTAGCTAGGTTTTATTTTCAGTGCCTTTATTGCCTACATTATGTTTTTAGGGATCACAAGTAGCGCCGGCTCCAAGCGATGCACCGAAAGGATCAGCGTCAGCCGCAGCAGCAGCTGGTACAGGATCAATGGCAAAGACAGGCAATGTAATTGGTTTTGATTAAAATTCTGAAATTGTGAAAAGATAAACGAAAACCAAATTCTGCCGTATTACAGAGTCCGCCGCAAAGTGTAGTAACTCCAGAAACAAAAGAACGTGTAAGTTTGTGTTACCGTTATTGCTGTAATAAAATTAACTAATGTACTCGTTTTCTTGCAGGATGCAGAAGCAGCAGGCATGGTATCGGCATATTCAACTCCGTACAAAAGTAAAACGGCAGTAATGGACGCAACAGTAATGATTCCAAAAAAATCTTCAGATTCAGGGCCAGCAGCAACAGCGGATAATGTAAGTAATTAAGTAATTCATTTTTTATTAAAACTACGTGAAAATAAATTGATCCATTGCAGAAGTCAGTGGTAGCGCCAGGTTCGACGTCGACCGCAGCTCCAGGAAGCGTAAGATTGAACTTATTGAATTTGTTTAATTGATTTAAATCCGTTTATTTTATATTCAGGGCTCAGTTGTTAACGTCACAATGTCTAAAGGAAATACGTCTAAAGTGGCTCCACCCGTAAGTGCATCTGTCATTTCATACTAAGTCATTTCAGTCTGTACTTTCATTTTTTTAATTGCGTTTCGTATGTTTACAACGTCTTTTTTAATTTCAGCCATAAAAAGTTTCGTAACAAATTCGACGCTACAAATCGCTGTGATCAACGAAGTGTAATTTTAAATTCACTAGTTTTTATTGTTGACATATCTTTCGTTTTAGTTTGTGTATTAACCACTTTGTTTTTTGTTTGTTATCATGTTATTTAATGTCACTGAATTTTAAATAAATTGCTATTAGACGCAAAGAAGATAACCTAAACAGATAACAAACAAATAAAATATAATAGCAAAGAAAAGAAAAATTTCAAAACCGTACAAGTTTACATAAACGAATATTCTAAAAATTTCGGTCGCCTAAAACGCCTTGAAACTACAAGAAATTATTTTAAGATCTTTCGATGTAAGTGTTTTTTTAACGCTGAACACCTTTTTTAAAATTAAATTTTGAAGATAAACGTTGAAAACGTTGCTTCATTTATTGCTATTTCAAAAATTTTGAAGATTTTGCTCTCAAGTCCACAATTATTGCTTTACAGCGCAAAGTTTTCATTTAACATTCTTGTCCAATTGGGTAAAGGTCGGTTTTTTTATCTTTCAAAAATAAGCCAATTATGCCCAAACAATCGAGCGTTTCATTGGGCAGCGGCTCCATCGGACAGTCAAAATGAAAGCGTGTTCGTGGGTGCGCCAGCGGCGAAAACTCATGAATCAGCAGCAACAAATCAATCCAAGCATCCAGCTAAAGGAACTCAATCAACAGCAGCAGCAGCAGCGCCAAAAGGCAGTGTAAGTATATTGTTTTTGTTCGTGTTTTTTTGTCTTTTTTTTCTTCATTTGAGTCGTAAATGTAATGTATTTTTAGACTTCAGCGGTAGCCCCAAATGCGTCACCGACAAAAAAATTTGTTAGATATTCTGCAAGTTTCTACGTTTTAATTAATACAAATTGACGTCTTAATTGCAGGACGCATCAACATTTGAAATGGTATCTGCATACTCAACACCATACTCATTCATCAAACATCGTCAATTATGAATGCTATTATTATTGTTAAAACATCACCACACGGTTCATCTGCAGCACCGACCATTGTATTGCATACTATTTTCTATAAGTTTCGGAGTAATTATGTTACTTTTAGGTATCAGCCCCAGCACCAGATACATCGACGTCACCAGCCAAAGGAAATGTAAGTGCGCAAAAATCCATCTAATTTTAATGAGCAAAGTTATTTGAATCACGTTTCATATCAGGGCTCATTTGCACCGTCGCAAGCTAAAACTTCAGAGGCGTCGAAAGGAAATTCATCACAAGTTGTTCCAATTAAATCGTCCATTATTGCGCCAGGAAAAATGTCTCAAGTTTCCCCGCCTGCATTAATTTTTGCAATAATTAGCTTCAATCTAAGTATATTTACATTTTAGACTTTGTATGTTTTGTGTTTCAGCCGTAAAGTTTTAAAGCTAATTCGCCTCCTCAAATCGTTCGGCGCGAAATGAAGAATAACTTTTGATTACTTGTTTCATTGTTGGTGCTTATTTATCATCGCATGAATTTTGGTTTTTGTTTTAACTATTTGCAATAAAAACGATTGTTGTCTGCGAAGAATGCATATGACTTACAAGAAGAACGAAATACGTTAACTTATTCCTGTCCCTGAGCACGAAAATTAAATTTAATAGTACTGGCGGCGTCTAGAAAAGAATTGACACTTTTTTTTCACTATCACAACAATTCTAGGTAACGAATTCCATAATTTAGCAATTCTACGAGTAAAGAAAAATTTTGACAAATCAGTACGTGAACGCGTTTCAATAATACACATGGAGTGATTTTTTCTACTTGTTGTACAAGGGTATTTTACAAAAAAATCATCAAATTTAACATTAACCAAACCATTATATGTTTTAAAAAACAGAACAATATCACAACGGATTCTTCTAATTTCTAAGGTTCCAAATTGTATGTAGACAGTCTACCCATACCCGGTAATGAACGAGCGAACAACTTTTGAACAGATTCAATTCTAATTTATCAACATAAGAAACAAGAAATGGTGACCAAATGACAGAGGCGTATTCTAAAATTGGTAAAACATAAGATTTGTAAGAAATGCTGTTTTCTAACAAAATGCATTTTTTAGAAAATGCTGTTAGATGCTGTTGTAGTTAGCTTTTAGCTTGCTGTTATATTCTTTAAGAACAATTCAGAATTCATTCAGTGTTCAATAATTAGGCAAAGAAAATTTATTAGACACACAGCAGCAACAAGCAATTTTTACAATTAGTATAGGCTACCGTCACAACATACGGCGAAGAGGAACGTATTCCAACTTATTTATCCTGCGAAATAAACACAACAATAAGTTTTTAACATAAATAACCCAAAATATCTTTTGTATTAGCTTGTTAGAAGCACAAAACAGGCGCTTTTATGCACCAAACATTTATTTCGTGCTTGAATGTAGATTCTGGGCAATAACAATTTTCGATGCCAGTTTCGTTGATTTAGTAAATTTGTCTTCGTTCAACAAAATTGATTTTCTATTTACAAGTCATTTAATTGGTCGTGCAAGGGAGTTTGTGTCGTTTTTCGTCGTCTTCTTCCATGTTGAGTCGTCTAGATTCTGTCTCGTTTGTTGTCCATCGAGTTCCTTGCGAAGCTTCTTCGTCCGTTTTCCCAAAAGAATTTTAATGATTTTCGTTTTCGATAGTTCGTAGAAATAATAGTAGCATCAGCGTTTCTGGTTACTTGGAATAGCCCGAAAAACGTAAATACCTCCGATAGTTTAGTTTATGGGCGTTTCACTTCTGCATGAAACGTTTTATGGAACCGTATGCGATTGCGATTAATCACGACCGTAAAAATGACTTTAACGTTAGGATAATTGTCAGATTAGCATCATTAAAGTATTTCATCCGGATAAACTTGGAACGATAAGAGACATAACTTCCTCGAGGAAACGGTTTATTTCTTTGTATTTCATGAAGAACTTTTTATCCTTCTTTGGATTATTTTTTGCCTCATCCAAATTTTTTACTCTCCGTAAATGATGAATCGCCTCTTACTTTCGATAAATGCGGAAAAGAAAATCGCCTTTCATTTTGACAGAATGAAAAATGTTTTTGTTTCGTCCTTCTTGGCGATGAGATAGTTTATTTTCGTCGCCAGAGAAATAAAACAGTTTTCTTCTGGATAAATTGTCGCTGGATGAGTATAGATTTAACGTCACCACTAATGAATTTTTCTCCGACGAAATTGATTCTTTGATCTATTTCGTCCTCTAACGGTGTCTTTTGGTGCTCGTTTTCTTATCCTTTAGTCGAATTTCTTGTTGTTTCTAAATTGTCCAGAAAACTCATCGGACGGGCGCCGTTTTATATTCGTTGCCTTTTTTTCATTTTAATATCAAAACTTGATCTCTATTGAAGCAAAATATTGCTCTTCGAAAAATAATCCAATGCGTTATTTTACTTTATCGTTTTCGTACAAACAAAAATTTCGTTTGAAACTTTTAGATGCCGGAGAAGTTGTTGAAAATCATCAATCTCGTTTTCAATCTGGTATATTTCTTTGCTTTACTCGTTTCGACAAAATTTTACGATGAAATCTTCCTGTACGCAACAAATAAGTTCCAAAATTTTGCCATCTTCGAAATTAGATAATGGTGCGTTAAGCGTTATAAAATTTTTGTCAGGAACTTCGAATAGTTCTCAATGTGACTCGTCTGGTTCTAGGAATTGTTCTTAACGCTTGCCATCAGACGAATATGATAAATGAACTTCAAGTACAACTAATACTCTGTTTCTGTTTTTAATTTTCGTATAAAATCATTTCGTCTGTCGTTTAAGTCTGAATTAGTTCATCATAAAGAAGAAAATAAACGCTTGATTGGTCTAACGAATCATTTGGAATCAACGATTGCAAAGTTCAAATCTACCGCCCAAAATTTCAAAGAAGAAAATGATCGCTTGAAAAGAAAGGTACATTACAAAAGTCTGTAGAAAGTCGAACTTTGTGCCTGATTTCAAATGAAACTGAAACTGTGAATTAATGCGTGATGATTGTGAAACTGACACAGTTTGTAAAAGATGCGACAGAAAACTTGTCGCGAAATAGAACCGCAAAATGACAAAAACCAGTGATGCGAGGGTCGTCGTTATTCAAGCAGTCAATGCATTTTTACCTTTCACTTGTAGGTGAGAGAACTTCAAAGAAAATTGACTGCACCAATCAACAATGCAGCTGATAGTGACAGCGCTTGTAGCGTTCGCTGTTCCAATGCTGGTGCAACGTTAATCAGTTCCTCTTCTACGAGTAGTTCTCCAACATCATCTCCTTCCCATTTGCGTCGTGTAGCGACCCCTGTTGTACCAAAAATAGCAGAAAAAATACGTTTAAAGCGTCTTCCATTCGGCGAAGTTCACGGTTCCGAAATTTGCGCTCTCGGGGTAATTTCTGGTTTTACATTGTGAACAGTCAGTCATTGAATACAGTAATACATTGATTGTATTTTGTATCAGATTAATAACACGAAACTTGCCGAACATCTCGTCGAAGATATCGAAGATGCGTCGGAAATAAACGAATTATTGCGCTCATCGTATTCATCGCTGAGAAAGAAGGAATTCAAAGTATAATTCGCTAAACATTTTCGTTTCAAGCGATAAATATTTGATGAATCGTTGTTACAGTTAGAACTGGAAAAACTACGCTCGAAAGCAGATCATTTGAAATCTCAAGTTGGCGTTCTCGAAGTTACGTTGAACGAATCGAGAACGAATTGCGAAAATTTAAGCATCGTATGCGCTCAATTGGAATCGAATCAAACAGCTTTACGAATGGTTTTGTCTTATGCGGATCGAACTCAGGAAATCGTCGAATGTTTGCTAATGTTAGCCGAAACGCAATTGTCCCTGACTTTGGCTACTTGCCAAGCGTCGGAAATCGTTAGGAAAGGGGAACTTTCGGCATCCGACAAATTTGAGATTAACACGTATCCTAAATTTGCAATTTTTCACTTTATCAATATTGAAATTCGTTTCATCTGTTTAGAATGCTTATTACCGCTCGTCAGCAGCGAAACACGGCTGAAAAAATTGCAATTCAATTATGCAAACGATTGAGAAATAAATCGGACTCAAATTCGCCGCCAAACGATCACCTTTCATCTTCGTCGTCCTCTAGTTTGTTCCTTATCGATGAATTAACCGATGAAGCATTTACGATCGAACAAGAGGATGCATTGAGAGAATATTGCGGGCGCTTGAAAGCTCACAAAGAATCCGTCCATGCAACCGTTTTACCTGTCTCGGCTTCTTTGTGCGAAAGTTTAGAACAAAATTTTGTTGCTACCGAGCATAATTCGTCGTCGTCGTGCAGTTTGCAAGAACAGAAATTGAATCTAGAAAACGCCGTACTTATGCAGGAACTCAGCGCCCTGAAAGTATGACGCTTCTGGAAACAACGTGTTTTCGTCGTTTGATTTTTTTTGTTCATTTTAGGAAGATCGAGCTGATTTACGAGCTCAAATATATTTGTTGGAAAAAGAAAACGATCGTTGTCGTTTGGCTGTGGAAGGAAAAGAAACAGAATATAATGCTTGCCGGATCCAAGTTGATCACTTGACGCAGCAAATTACCATTTTAAGCTCTGTAAAGATTATTTTTCTACCAATCTTGTCCTTCCTGTGCACAATTGAGCACATCAATTTCATGAATTTTTCATACATTTCTACAATAAGAATATGTGCAAATCGTGTTTTAAGGTTTCTTGACAACTGAACTTTGACATGTTTTGCTATTTTTAGTTTCATTTTTCTAGAATCATGACGAAATTGGTTGTGTTAACATATTTAACAAAAACATAACAGATCTATCTGCTGCTTTGGATTCTTTGGTTACAAACGCCGATTTACGGTCGAGAAAAGATGATGAGCTCATAACCGATTTGAAACGAGCTAACGCCGCTTTGTTGGGCGGCTTTGAAAGGTCGAAGCGAAAATATCATAACAAAATATGCAAATTATACGAACAATTGGCTCTCAGTTCCGAACGATATCAGTTCCAAATAAAAAGCTTAAAATCTAGAGTATCGTCGTTAGAAATGGAAAACGGTGTCGTTTCACATTGCATTAAAGGATATGAGACAAATTTTTAACTTGAAGCTGTGGATTTTATGCTTCTTTATTTTATAATTGCTATTGGTGCATACATAGAGAAGAATAAAGAAAAAATTATCATTTTGTGTACATGCAAATTTATTAAAATGGAAAGGCATGAAATTCGTTTCTTCATTTAAACTGCAATGGAAAGTAAAATTTTGACAAACGATTGAGCAAACAGTTGCAAATAGCACAAAAATTAGTAAAATCCATGATTTCTAAACTAAAACTATGAATTCGGAACCATTCATTTTTTTAACAAGGGAGACATTTTGGTTGCACACCTGTGCTTTAAACTACAAACTGTTTGCCACTTTATTATTTGTTATGCAAGAAGAACGGTTGCGTCCGAAGTACACTGTCATTTTTTCTTTTTTTCTTTTTTATAAACGTCATGCGCCGTCAATCTAACGGATCGTCTTCAAAAAAATCATCGTCAAAAAAGAATCGAAAAAGATCAAATCGTAAATCAAACTCAAAAGGAAAAAAACGGAAACAAAGTCGAGTTAAAGTGCCTATCGCATACGATGAAGTAAATTAACGAGAGTATTTCTTCTGTTTCTCTTATGAAAATCGTGTTTCATACTTTAGGACTCTCAACACATACAACTAGCATCCGAGATCGAAGTAACAAATTATCCGGTCGAAGAAGAGCCAAAAGAAACTGAAGATGAGCAAGCTAAATACGAGAAAAAACGGGCTGAAATTCAAAATAAATGCTGGGACGAAGTCGAAATGAAGCACCATGGATTAGTCGACGATCACGCTCATCACAAAGATCACGATGTTCCGACTGTAGCTATTCCAAAGTAAAAACGATCCGTTTCTTTTTCATTTTATTGTACATGACAATTACGTTTGGAATTTAGACATCCACCTCAAATTCCAGGATCAACAATGCACTTGCCATTCGACGAACTTGAAATGAAACATAATGGCTACGTTGACAATCACGGACATCATTTGACTCAAAAAGAACTCGAAAACGATCATGGAGAAGAAAATGAACAGAAGCACATTCAGCTTTTATCAGATGTATCTCCCGTATCAACAGGTTCCATTGATGAAATAACCGTAGACGAAGATAGTAAACTCAGTGCGAAACAGGTAGAATTTTGGACTAGAATTATTATAATTTAGATGAAACATAAAATAGAACGAATCAACTTGCTTAAGGAACCTAAACAGTTAAAATTAGAACCCAACGTTGATACCGTCGATTTAAGTCGTGACAAAGAAGAATACAGTGAACGTTTATCAAGTAAACCGCCTCATCTACCTTGGGATGAACTGGAACTCAAAGATCATGGACTAGTCGACGATCAAGGCCGCCACAAACAATTACCCGCGGACGATGTTCTATTGCATCGGTACACAAATCGGTTCAATTTCGTTCAAAAACAATCGTTAATCGTTCTGTTTCGGTTTAAGTAAAGGAAGAATTGACGAACATGGAAATAAGCTGAACACAACGAAACCGATGCACCGTCCGTTCGATGAAATAGCCATGAAGCAATCGGGATACGTCGACGATCGTTGTCACCACATGACTATTGATGAATTGCAAGACACGAGTAATATTTCGCCAATTAGGCGACACGTCGATTTTCTAGACACGGTATGTTTTTTTAACAATTTTGTAGACCATTTAGGGTGTTTTAGGATTTAGATGGGTGTTTTTTTTGTTTAGAAATCATCTGACAGAAGCAGCAACTCTTCTAAAACAAAAACAAAACCATTATCAGAAGACAAGTCACCCGAAAGTGCATCTGCGATAAAAAAAGGAACTAAAGTACAATATCGCTATTTTGCACTTAATTAATCGGGTTAACTTTCTTTGTAACAAAACATTTTAGAAATCAAAGAAACGAAAATTTAACGGCAAATACAGAATGACTATCAAAGGTTTCGTGAACATTACGGAGAAAAAGGGACCTCAAGCCTAAACGAATTATTTACATTATAAATTCATACTATGTTTTTTTGATTAATTAGTTTACTTTTCTTCCGATTGCTTTTTCTAATTGATACTTATTAAGAAAATAAAAATAAGCTAAAAATTGTTGAACTGAAAACTGGTTGCCTTTTACAGTATGTATTCTAAAGAAATATTGTTTACGCGATCGAATATTTAAAGTTTGAAGAAAAGATAAAAATTTGATTTCAATCATTTTTTTCTCCTGAAATACTGTTCCAAAAATATGTAAGTTCAATTACATTAGCAAATCATTGCTATCTTTCGTAAAACATAATACTGTAGACACTTCCGAGTTTATTGTTTCTTATTGTAAAATTACGCACAATTATTGAAAGATCGAAAATTCTGATTTCGGACAATGTTTATAGAATACATTTTGGTCGCGATTTAGAATTTCTTCGCCGCAAAATTTACATTCAAAAGTCAACAAAGATGCAAATTTAAGTCTCTAATTGTTGCCTAATGGATTCGACGAAAGTGTTAATTATAAAGTTTTCGTTCGTAAACGTTTTCCGACGCCAGTTGCGCAATATATGATTGGCGACTACTTATTGGATGATTGGTGTGGTGAAAGTTTCAATATTGCGCAAAGAAAAAGTTTTTCGTTGAATAAAAGAATGAACTGCATCAAGAACTCGAATCTACAACATAGAAATAGAAAAGTATGCACACTATAAGATAAAATTGGATAGAAAAGAGAAGGTGAAATTTTTCGACCAACTGTTATTATTGCCGCATTTCTCAAGGAGCGAAAAGGTGTACGGCAGTGTTCTAGTCTCGGCGAGTTTACGAAACGAAAAATGTTTCCACAGTGTAACCACCAGCTCCCTTATCATTTCGATTCTTAACATCACCGATGCTCACCAATTTTACAAAGAGTGGCATCGGTTGGTCATTCGTCAAGAACCAATTCCTCGTCGAAGATTGTTATTATAGGTTCCTTAAATTAAACCAATCGGAAGACCTTCATCAGCAGGCAAACGGTGATGTTTCATCAAGTAGTAGTAGTACGTTGGCTCGAATCCCATCGTTGAGCTTAAAAAAGTTTTTGTTGTTCGTCGAAAAACTTCTGAATCGCGCCTCTTTCTATTTCACTCTCTTTCTCTCTTTCACCCTCGTCTGAAACCATTATTACTCCCCGTTTGAAAATATTTCGATATAAAATTATGCCGAAACATTTATTCTTGGACGCCATTAAATTTTGCTACGGTATAAATAGTAACAACAACATCATCGGCGGTTCGAACAATTATAAAAATGACAGAAATAAAAACTCATCGATCACCCTGGCGCTGGCCAGCGGTTTGCCTCAGTATTTCTCGATGTTATATTCTCAATTATGCGACGATTCGCAAAACGACAAAGATAAAACAGTATCCGGCGACGTTATGGCCGCGTTGATGAACGTTTTATCGTTGAAACAACCGACGAACGTCAACGAATTTTATACGTATCCACAATTTTGTTCATCCATATTGGATCAATTCAATCGGACTCATTTGAATAAACCGAAATCAGAAATGAGATTGCCGACGATGGACGATCATTTGGACCAGCTCGTTGAATCGAGCGACTATCAATGGCAAACGATGGAAACCGTTAACGAACGTTTTTTAGTGAAAAAGTTGACCGAATCGACAACATCGACGACGATGAAAATCGCCATCGACCAAATGTACGACATCGAAATCGAGAATTTACTGAGACAAATCGTTCATAAAAACGCTGAAAACGATGTGCTGAAAGATGTTTGTCGCGATTTATGTTCGCACATCAGGCGCATGGATTCGGCTTGTTTAGCGTTACAAGTGAAACTTTACCGTTCCACGAACGAGTCGACGACGGTGAAAAATTGCACCGTTATCGGCGCCGACGCGATCGCAACCGATTCATCGCTATCGAGAAAAGGCAGCTCGAAAAGGTTACGCAAGTTAAATTCTCGATTGGTCAAACAAATGCATACGATATCGAACAAGATGACCACGTTGAAACGGACGTTGTCCGACGCGAAACCACTCGTTCGCCGTTTGGAAGAATTATTTGTTGCCAAAGTTTCTACTTCGTCCAGCAAAAGCGACGAGAAACAAAACGGAAACAACATAAGCACTGCAGATTCTGGGTGGATATCCGGTACATATTTAAAACTGTTATCAAATCAGACACAAATGAAACGGTTTTTGACTCGAAACAATTCGTAACATGTCACATAATCGTAAAACTTTGCGGTTATGTTGAACTAGGCCGGAACAATCTGAAACTTGACACAGAATTCGGTTTCTTTTTGTGTGAAACCTTTTATCACCTCGAATTATTTTCGTTTCAACAAAAACTAAGTCATTGACGCAAATTTTTCAAAACGAATGTTTTTTTCTCGAATTCTTTTTTGCAAAGTTAAACGTGCTATTATTATTTTTCATGATTGATGTCTGAATTCAATTCCCAAAAAGCACTCAATTACTTTACGTTTGCAATTTTGACACCTTTCATTTGAAATTTCTTCGCATTTTCAGACGATGACATGCAATTTTCCGAAGCAATGACAACAAGCGGCGCCTCAGGTATGTACTCGTAAGTTTCGCATTTCACGACCGTCGCCTGACAAATTATGATATCGTGTTTCAACTGTAATCCTTAAAGTTGTTTTTTCTCCCAACTTTTTTGTTTCAAAAGATATGTTCGCACAAACGGCACCGTTGGAACACGAGGAAATCAAAATTGAACACAAGATGATAGTGCCGGCGTCGGACGGTTCGTCGGCGGATAGCAGTCGACGTTTCGAAAAAATGCCTCTAAATCCTTCGCCGTTCCCCATTTCGTCGAAGAAAACATCGTCTGTAGTCGCCATTCACGAGATTACCGACGACGACGACGACGGCGACGACGAAGTCGAATTCTTTTGCGAAGAAGTTTTATTACGCGATGACGACGTCGCCAGCGCCGAATCAGACGAAGACACGACAACTCGAGAATTAAAAGCCAAACTATTTATGATATCTCAACGCTTGAACGAAGCCGAAACAAAATTACACCGCGTTTTGCAAAATACCAAATGAACAAACAAAACAAAAACTACCACAAATACGCATAAAAATAGAAGAACAAAAGTAACGATTTAAAAAAAATGTGCGTTTAACGTTTTCACTCATTTTGTAATCACAGCCGACCGGTTTTCATAAACATCGAGGAAGATTGATTAAAGAGAGTATTTTTGTTTCGTTAAAATATTTCTTTCAATTGTTGAATAATTTTTTCTTTTCTCATTCATCCTTCGACAACTTCCGTTTGTTCTGTCTTTTCCTTTGTAGAAACGGCGGTTTTTGTTTGTTGCTGTAGTATGCCGTCACCGCCGACGCAGTTTTTTTGTATTTCCCGTTTTTTGCCTCATCTTTCTGAAACAGAAATCAGTCTCCATGTTTTTGTCTTCGAAGAAATTATGCGTTAGTATCAGTGTTGTTTAAAGAACGTTTTGAGTAGAATATGAAGGCTTTTGAAACTGAAATATACCTCTACACTTGACGTTGGAGGCATTTTTAAAGAAAAATTTACCTCTAAAACCCCATAAGCGACCATCATCGAGAAAAATTTCGTCGTAAAATTATCATAATCGTGTGTTCGACGCTGATCGTCGATTTCGAATTGTCGCCGACGAGATCGTTCGTCGTCAATTAAATTATTAATTTTTTTCAATTCTTCGTCAAAAACTTTAACATATGAAACAATTTCCTGTTAAAGAAGACAAAAGAAACTCGGGTAAACGCTAAAATTTGTTGATAAATCCGTACCCTTAAAGATAATGACGATTCAAATTCTTGACTAGACGACGCCAGTTTCATTTTCACTAGTTTTCGCGAACTCTGATTGTTTCTCGGCAGCAATGACGTGGAACAACTTTGCTCGCTTAATTCAACGAAATCGATGCATTCGTCCGACTTCGTCGAACAACGTCGAGACGATTTCGGTTCCGTACGAATTTCGTAATCTTCAATCGGCAAAGTCAGTAACGAATTCAAAACCGACGAATTCGGCGCGCAATCAAGTTCGGCCATATTATTATCGAGCGAAACGTCATCGTTTTTCGTTCGATGATGCTCGAAATCGCTTGTGCACGGCTCGTTTTCAAACGGTAATAAATGTTCAGCGGCTTGAAATAGCTCCGAATCGCTCAATTTTTTTCTTTGACTGAACGAACTCATTTGCAATACTCGACGAAATACATCTGGATCGATAGCAGTTACTAACTAAAAACAAAAACGAAAGTCGTCGTTTAAAAATAAATCGAAAAGTTGTTAAATCAAACGAAAGTCATTCAAAATCGAAAAATATCATGTGCAAAGTCAAATCACGCTTTCATTGCTGATTCGATTTCGAACGTCACAAATCGTTCGGCCTAACACGAAATTCGTTTCTCTCACCGATCTTAAAGCCGATATCAATTGATTGCGATTCGATAATAAAGAACTTAGTTTTTGTTTTAGTTTATCAATTTTACAAGGGACTAAAGCCATTAAATTATAACGTATTTCGTGAGAACCGCTGAAAAAGAAAAAAGAAAATGTATCTCGCCGAGTAAATGACGACGTATTATTTGAAAATGTATACTTTTCGCCCGCTGATGCGATTCTATCGGATATGAGTTGTTGAAAATATTGCTGCCATTCGATTCCGTCGGGAACTGCGCCTGAAACAGAAAATTGTCGCGCTAACGGTTAAACAATGCGTAAAGTGACTCAAAAACGAACCATGGTCGATCGGATACGGTTTCAAACTGTCCATTTCGTATAAATGCCCGTTGATCGGCAAATAACTAGCGAAATGGAAGGTTTCTTGCCATTTCGAACTGACGGCCGAAGACGAACTCGCCACAGTGCTTCCCTTTTCCGAATCGTCGTCAACATCTCTCCAAGCATCCGGGCGAGCATGTTTATTGTGTGCCAAACTAAGATCGGGCAAATTATTCAATGCGAAACCTTTCGCCTTGAGAAAAACGAAAATTACGCCTGAACATAAAGTTTAAGGGAGCACAATTCGTTTCATTGTCGCTACCTCTGGGCTCATATCTTTGGTAAAACTTTTAAACTCGGACAATAAAGAACCAATCTCGATATCATTAGAATTCATTAATACGCTTAAAATAGCGTGAGTAGCGCAAGAATTTTGCACTTTCTGAAACGATAACGTATTAGCAAAACAAACAAAAATGTGAAAGCAAAATCGACCCACTTGGTGCGCGAAAAATACAGAATTTACAACTGATTCGTCAGTTACAGCGACGCCGGACGCCAATTCGAATTTAGCACGACGTGAACGCCGACCCCCTTCCAACCATTTGAACAAAAAAATAAAACCGTAAACGGGGCTAAAATAAAAATACATTTTCGCGTTTATAAGGTGAAATCTGCAAAATAAAAGTGTCTAAAATGAAGAAAATAACGAAAGATTTACTATTCGAACTATCATCATTGAGTTTTTACACCGAACCAAATAAATTAATTTTAAACTTTTGACGTGTTAAAAACTTACCCCGGTATCAAAGTTTGCAAGTCGTAAATCTCTTCGACTTCGACGCCTTTAACGCCAAAATCTTCAATCAACAAAGTGAACAATCCTGAAAATGAAACAAAAACTAAATTTCGAAAGACCTAGAAGTAAACTTGTCGGTTATTACCTGGATCACTTTCCAATTCAATCCAACCATCAGCGATGGCTCTAATTTTTTGGTTCATACGATAAAGAAATCGGAATAAATATCAGCTAAAACTTTCGTCTCTCTTCGAAACCAATGTTTAAAAAACGAGCTGAAGCTGGACCTCACTTTATCGAAAGATAATACATTCTGGAATCATACAAAAAAATATAATTTTCTGCACGTAAAGCAGTTAAGTATAATAATGTCGACCAACATAAATATAAAGTTTTATTTATACATTGATAAAAAAATAAATCAAACTATGAAGGGAATAAACGTAAAAATTTCTAGCGTTTTTTAGCACCAACGAATTTAAGTGTCTTATTTTTCGCAGAACAAGAACATTCCGGACAGATAAACGAATCGTTGTCGTCCAAATTTGCTCTCAAACAATAGTAACAAAAAGCGTGCCCACAACCGAAATGACAAGGTACGATCGGGTACTCTCGACAAATGGCACATTTTGAAACGAAATCCTTAGATAGAATCATCGACGACGCGAAATTATCCTCATCATCGTCGTCTTCTGTCGTGTTATTCGTACGACGTCGATTCGATTTACTGGACGACGAGAATTTTGCTTTTACGTAATTCCAAATTCGGCGAAATTTCAAGAGAGGCAGTACGAACAATAAAACGTCGGCGAATCCGTGCCAAAGCAACTCTCGATTGATCACCGAATAATCGATTTCGCCCAAAACCGGTCGATCGTTGTGAACCGCTTTCAATCGAAGAAATCTTTCGATTAAATTTCGATAGCCCCCTTGATTTAAAAACAGGAGAAAATGACCGACATTCAATAAGTCGAAAAAAATGTCAATTCGTTTGAAAAATGTGCGTTCAAAACGATCGGAAATTGATTCATCGAGGCAAAAGCGAATTCCATACGGTATTCTTTCTCGAAGGTAAGGGACGACTATAGTTAAACATAGGTGAATCCACTTTTGACCCCGAAACGATGAGAAATTATCGTATGACATGTCCATCATTTGTTGGCCGAGCGTCGAATTGAATTTCTTCATGGACCACCACCAAAATAAAACTCTAAAGAACGCGTTCGCTTCTGCGTCGAATTTCGATAAATCCGAAACAGATAATAACTCCAGAATTTTTTTATATTGGTTTAAAACAATTCCGCAAAGTTCGTCGTTGATTTCTTCGGCGTCTAATTGGTTGACTCTCAAAGCGAGGAATTTGTTTTCAACGCCTTCTGACGAGTCCATTGTCGATTTCACAATTTAGAAAAAGCTGTAAAGCAATAAATTCGCCTGAAACGTTTTCAAACGGTATCAAATTCATTCCATCAAGTATGAAATTATTTTAAACTCTATCATAAACAAAATCCATGCAGAAATATTGAAAATTTTACTCAATCAGGAACAAAAACAAAATATATAAAATAAGCAATTTGGATTTTGCGAAAAAAAATTTAATCGGTTAATTCGTATAGTTTAAATTTATCTACATCGTAAAAGCAAGCCCGGATGGATCGTCCAGCAAAAAATCTTCCGTGTAAACTGACTACAGCTTAAAGAATAAAAAAAACAAATTACTAAGAGATAAAAACACGTTTTCTGACTGCATAAAAAGATTTTCTGCTTCTACCTTTAATCGCATGATCCACTTTCGCGAATTCTACGAATATCCTAACGGCTTCTTCTTCGGGTTGACCCGGCATCTAAAACGTTTCAACGCGTTTCAAAAATTTGTTACAGAAAACAGATTTTGGGAGAAAAACGTAATCCGTATAAACATATATGTAATTACTTCGAATATAACAACGGACAAAACTTCGCCAAATTTTGCCATTTCTTCTTTCACTTCCGGCTCTAAATCTTCATCAACTTCACCAGGTCCGACCATATTCTGAATGCAAATTATGAAACGAACTTTTTCCGCATTAAGCATAGTACTATTTACTTTCAGTAAAATAACTTTTTTTGGATTTTTTAAAACGTCTGTGATCTGTTCGATTGGCGATTCGGGTCGATTAACAATCTCAGCTTGTGAACAAATTAAAACGTAATATTTTTCAATGGAACCAAATTTGAGCCGAACATACTTTTCGGCACGTCCTTTTCATGAATGATTTTTCCTCCTCGCAGACCTGTTTTTTCAACGTGCAAAGCTGTGCTCATGCCTTGCTCTAGTTTTCCCAAACCGGCTCCGTGTTTGTATCCGTATTTTTCCATGATTTTCGCAGCAACGTTCAGCCTTAAAACAAAGAAAAAAGTTTGAAACGTTACGAAGCTAAAAACTGAATGATCGACAAAACTTTTACTTGACAATTTGTACTTAATGAAATTATTTTCTGAACTTACCCTTTACTTCCGGAGCCGAATGAGGGTACGAACGATGGTTTCACGGGATTGGAAAATTCGTCGTCGTCTTTTTTCGTTTCATCCGTTAAACTAGCCGGTGGCGCTATCGCTGCTCCCACTGAACGTTCAAAATGCATAAGAGAAGAAGAGCAATCCGTTGAATTATTTTGACAAACGTGTCGCAAACATATTTGGTTTCGACGAATAAATAAATCGACACAATTTCTATCATACTCGTTCGTTTGTCGTTTTCGCGTCTGTCGTCCGTTTCCCATTCTTCGTCGCTGTCGCGACTGACCATTTCGTGTTTCCTTCTGAAATTCAACGGTTACAAAAGTGTCCAGACAGTACGATTTGAGAACAAAAACGCTTCCGTGCTTTAATTTATCTTCGGCTTCTTTCTTTCGTTCCTCTTCGCGACGTTGACGTTTCTGTTCTTCACGTTTTTTAACAATTCTCTCGTAGTCGTTCGGGTATAACGGATTGTATTCGTCGTCGACGTTTAAATCTTCGAAAAACGTGTCCTAAAATTCGACGAAAGAGGTTAAAAATTAATTTCTCGTTTTTCTTTTTTTACTTTTGATGAATGAATAAGAAAAGGCAAGTGAGGACCGTTTGAAACGTTAACTGAAGTGATTTTTCCACCATTCCGTTTCGGTCCCGTTTCATTAGATGGCGTTGCATTATTTTGTCCAACTTTTGGCTTTAAGAGTGTCTAAAACAGAAACAGAGAAAGTTATACAAAACCTCTAGAATTGTGTCAAAAAATTAGATTTACGGTTGGCTTTTTCAGCTGAAGGTGCGGCTTTAAAAGCTTTAATCCCGGGTCAAAATCTGAAACATTCGATAACTCAAAAAATTCATTTGCGACGATTTAGGATAAAAATTATACCTTTTTTATCTTTGTCGTAATCCGAACTAAAATCTCGACCAACGTCAATACCGTCGTACAGCGACATATGAATAAAAATTTCTTCAAAAAAGTAAATTAAGTAGAACAATATTTATCCATCAAAATTTCGTTAATTTCAATAAGGCTTTTTTCGTACAATAATTCTATCAAAGTGGTTTATATTTCTTTGAAAATACGATGAATTTCGGCGGTATAAGCCAAAAAACTTCCGTTTGAATCGGATTTTGCACCCCGCACAACAATTTCAAAACAAATTTTCGGTCGAAAAACTACATTATGCCCACAAAAATTGTTTTCGTCGACAAATTGAACACGAATGTTGTGATGCACTAATATTATAAATGACATCTCGGTGATCAAAATAGTGTTGCAAAAAATGAAACATTCTTCAAAAAATAAAAATTTAAAAATAATCTGAATTCTCAGAGAATTTAGCAGAATTTTTGCATTTTGATGGTTTTTTTGACCATTATGAAACAACAAACAAAATTGTTTCATATTTTTATCGTTCCAAGTATATTGAGGCAAGTTTTTATACTTTTTTGTTCATCATGACAACAATAAGTTCCAAATTAATTGCAAGAGGCCCTTTATAACAGCCGTTTAATGCAGTTTGACAACATGCGAACCTTTTTGACCACCCACGACGAGAGCACCATAAGTTGGCTACGTAAAGCCTCGTTCGCTGTCCAGTTCTCAGTTATCTCGTCATCAAAGTGATCCGACGAATGCAAATCCGTTTCGCCTCCTTACCCAAGATACAGTCGACACTCGGTAGTCCGACATCATCTGTCGGACCTAAAATGTGTCGGATGTCGAATATCTCGGAGTGATGAAAAAAGTACTTTTTAAACTATATTAACACATTTTAACACTTCAAAATACACCTTTAACACTTGAAAAAACAATATATGCGAGCAAAGATTACTTGTTTCTACTCATTTAGGTTTAAAAAAATCAGTTAACTTCATTTGTTTAGCTTTGCCAAACGACAGTTCAACAATTCACCACTTAGACTGTTTAAATTTGCAAAGGCATGTTCGGAAAAGTTTTCAGGATTTTGTTGCATGTATGTTGGAAGATTATCGAAAGACTTCTGAACTTCGTTTGCTGTAATTATTATTTCTTCCTCTTCTTGCGAATCTATTTCTTCA
>JAQGBA010000115.1:0-65626 GCA_034698125.1 Prionchulus punctatus | reverse complement strand
CGACGGGCTGGCTTCGACTGCCTTCGAATCAGATGGCGGCGTTATTTCCCGCGCCGTTTCATCGGTCGGCGTCGACGGGCCGTACGGCGAAATGCCGACCTCGGTCAACAGTTTTTCCACATCTTCGGTAAGCAGAGAACCACCGCCTTAATTGAAAAAATGAAACGATAATGTTCGCGAAAAACAAAAAGCGTGCACTGTCTAGTTACCTTCAGAGGCTTTTCCGTCGCCACCGCTGAGCAAGGCTTTACGGCGTTCGTCTTCGATTCGTTTTTTCTCTTCGCGCATTTGCGCCAATTTGGCTTTTTTACGCTCCAATTCCGCTTTTCGATCGGTCGTCGACATTTTTGCACGGTTTTATCGTTTTGATAGAGCGAAAAATGAATGTCGAGACGAGAAATTTGTTTTTTTCTCAATTTGAAGAAAAACGACAAATTTTACTTTCTACAGTATGAATTATGAACTCATTCAACAAGTTGGATTGCGGCCGGAAGAAACAATCTTGAAGATCTTATTCTTTTTAAAACAAAATACTAGACAATTATTATAATATATTGGTCTAAAGCCAGTCAGTTACTACTCTATGAAGATCCAGTGAAGGATCTATATTTAACTTGCCAGAAATTCTGAACAATAAACAGTCACTGAACTACAGTTTATTAAATAAGAAGTTATTGAACAATGTAGTTCAATAATACGCAGTCGCAGAACTACAGTTCAATAATCGTCACTGAACTTCAATGGGGGGGGGGGGACAAAATTACTCATACTCATGACAAAATTAATCATTCCAGAAAATCAGTTTAAAAAGTGAACTTTGCATTTTGCATGCTATTTGTTTAGCAAAACGGGTTCCTTTGATTTGCCATGTTTACAAAACTTTTCGAGAAGTTTTTCTAACTTTGTTTGCTAATGGTGTGAGAAGTCTTTTTACTTGAACGGCGACTGAAAACTCGGCACTGCTTTAATTTTCGTTACGTGTGAAATACTTTCAGCTTATAATTCGTTTGCGGTATAATATTTGGTTTGTTTTTACCTTTAATTTATTCTGTTCGCTGAGATTTGAAAGTAAAAATTTTAGCAATATCAGTAAATCATTAAATCCGCCGCCCACTCCCCCTCCCCAATCCATTATTCTATTACGCTCAAACGTCCAGGCTGCTTAAGTTCATAATTTAAAAAAAAAAACGGTAAAACATTAATTTTACCCGTTTTTGTACAAAATCCCCTTTTCCAAGGCTGTTTTAATGCATAATTTTCAAACAATGCGGTAGAGCAGTAATTACCGGTTTTACTTGCTAAACCAACACGAAATTTGTTTTTTTCTGATTCATTCAGGTTGAAACGTGTGTCTAGGGTGGGCGACTAATGAAAAACAGGTTTCAATTCAGTTAGCCAAAAAATGAAAAACTTTCAAAGTCGCACACCCTGTAGGCAAACTCACGAGCTAAAATATTTTCATTCATACAAATGTAACGTCACAATTCACCTTACTTGTTGTTGTAGACGATTGCCACTGCCGAGCAAATACAATTTTCCTCTCTGAAAGAAACATAAAGCCGTTTCACATATTTCACTTGTATTATTTAATCAGACGACATGAACGGGTACTCGAACTGGTCGTTCGTCGCCAAAACGTCCATCGAGGAAAATCACGGTTCCTTCGAGCATGACGACAGAGGGTAAGCTGACAAAATCATTGTTTCATGTTTTTGCCTGGTAGCATACCTCGGAAACAAATTTTCCCAAGACATAGAGTCAAAATTGGTCGAAAAAGGATCGACAGAAGATCAGTGGGAAATGACAATGAACCGCAGACGGTACCTTTCGGTGGAGAACGATATTCAAAATCACCCATGCTTATCAGGTGACTTTTACTCTGATATCTTGCAGCGATTATTTACTTACCTGCGGATCATTTTTGACATTTAGTTACGCAATGGCTGTAGCTTGCGGAGCTTTGTATTGCGTGAAACTCATGGCCATCGGTTTATCGTTCCCGTTGGCTTATTTAATTTTGTACAGCACAGAAGAGAATTTTGGATCATCGGTTTACAGAGTAGACACGATTATTGCTCGGATATTCATTTTTCCTGCTTGATATTTTGTCTGTTTTAGGGCTATCCGATTTACTTATATTCAGTGGGTATTATTTTTCAAGCCATGTATCTCATGAATATTTTACAAAATAAATGCAAAGCATCAAATCATACTGTATTGTCGAAAGAGACCTTCAGGGCATTCAGTTCCAAAGGCTTCAGATCGATCACAGCAAGTAATAATTTGAGCCGACTATGCAGCACTTTTTATAAACTAGACCGTGAATTATGCAGCACTTTACACTGGCCATGCGCTTTAGTTCATAATAGCGCCAAATTCAAATTTTATACTTTTTTGTGTTTCAGTTTTTGGCGTCATAAGTTCATTTTGGTTTCTACTTTTGTTCGCTTGGGTGATGGACATGTTGCGCCACGGTACCCCAGAGTGCCGCTACAAAACGTTGGAAGCGGCGGTTTTCTCGTTGGCATTCGTTTACACGTTCCTTCACACTTTCGTCTTGTTTTACAATACAAAAGTAATTGAAACAAAAGTCACTAGCCAGTTGCTGATTTTGTTTCTCAACTTGTTTTTCATTTTATTTGCAGCTACTTATCACAAACCACGATGTTGTAGCTTTGTTCGGAATTATGCACTTGATTGGTACAAATGTCAGCACGTTTGGATGGACTTCAGCACATTTCATTGTCATGACAGTTGCAGAACTGTCACCACAATTGTCGAGTAAATGTTATCAGTAGTCAGGCGATGGACCATAGTTGAGATCGGTCGCGGAACTGTAGCTCCGATTTCCCACAGTTTTATAGTAAGCCTTCTAACTATAGTCATATTCTTAATGAGTCACTGAACTATATAGTTTCACAGTCGGTCACTGAACGACAGTTCCCTTGTCAGTCACTGGACTATAATTCTCAAAATAGTTCAACAGTTAATCACTGAATTATAGTTGAACAGGCAGTCACTAAACTATAGTTACATGGTCACTGAAATATAGTTCCACAACCACTCACTGAAATGTAGTTCCACAGACAGTCATGAACTATAGTTCCACAATCACTGAAATACAGTTCCACAATCACGAACTATAGTTGTTCAGTCAGTCACAGAGCTATATACGAGGGGCGTTCAAAGTATTCTCGGTATCGGGGTGATTTATTTATTGCATTAGCTAATGGCACTACCTGAGGGCATATATACAAAATTTCAACTAATTGTGATCATTTATTTTCTAGTAATCCTTAGTGAAAGACGACTGTAATGACTGACGCGACAATGTTGAAAAAAATCGAGCACCGCGCTGTGATGAGCTCTGTGGTGAAGATTCATCGAGTATTTTCGACCGGATTGTTACTGGGGATGAAACTTGGGTTCATCACTATGACCCTGAAAGTAAGCAGGAGTCCATGCAGTGGCATAAAAAGGGTTCTGACCCTCCGAAGAAATTCAAATCGATTCTTTTCAACATTGTCGCGTCAGTCATTATGGTCGTCTTTCACTAAGGATTACTTGAAAATAAATGGTCACAATTAGTTGAAATTTTGTATATATGCCCTCAGATAGTGCCATTAGCTAATGCAATAAATAAATTACCAACATCAATAGCAAATCACCCCGATACCGAGAATACTTTGAACGCCCCTCGTAGTACCACAGTCAGGAGCTGGATATAGTGAATTCTTACTGTTACATATCAAGTTTTGTAAGTTTTATTCTTTTTAGGAAATACTTCTTGTGAAGTGATCAGTCCACTGGCCAAAGTTGTTTATAAGACTCATTCGTATTTGGGCGTGTTCGTGCTGATATACTTTTTGGTTTCGTCATCCGTTCTATTTTCCTCGTTCGCCCACCATTACCAGCGAGGCACGTTTCGTCTTGAAACGAAAATCGCCTCGATTTTTGCTCAGAAAGGTGTATTTATGAAACGAATTTTGCTCGGTTCGGCTACGTCGTCGATCGTATTGTCGCTGGCCATAGTGTTCATAGTTTATCATTACACGAATTTCGGATTCATTATTACTACGACGAAGACCACTGCGGAAGCATCACAACTGATGGACGCTGTATGTTTGAGCATGAAATCCGTGTCGCTCATCGTCAGCCTCGGACTTCTAGTACTTCAGATTTTTACGAATTCCGAAGATGCGACCAGGCAAATTTTGTTTGAAACCTTGATCATCAGCGTCAGTTTATTCGCACTGTACATGCACGACGTGTGCAAATCGGTGATCAATTTTCGACTGACTAATTTTTACAGAAATTTATCAGGAGCCGACGCGGTCGTTGAAATATTCGAAGCGACTTTCCAATCGACATTTTTGCTGAGTTCGTTGAAATTCAGTTATAAAAAACTGCCCGAAAAACTGCATTTCGTCGAACAAAACTGTATCGTCTATTTGATGACTCATAATTTCGTCATGTTTGTATTTTCTCTAATGCAACAATCGGACGAAGTCTATGGTCGTTTGTACATGGCGACGTTCAACGTGTGGTTTTGGGCCCCTTACAAATTTTATTTGAATTCCTTAGTTGTATTATTTCGTGTTTATTCCGTCGTTTTTTTCGGCAGTTTATTTGTCAGAGGTGCAAAAAATGATGACTAATATTTATAAAACTTCAAATTCCCGCCACGTTGCAATAAAATGTGTCACTGGTGCAAGCCGTTTCACGACTACGACTGGAATATAGTATAGTAATCTTAAAGTTGAAATTTAGAACCGTATTCAGATATTGATTTTAGCATGCAGGATGGTTCAACGAACGATCTGACCTGAACCTAACCTTATGCTCCAAAATCGATATCTGAATTTTCGCATTGTAAATCTCAACCTTACTTTACTTTTATTAAAGTATCGAAAAACAATAAAACACAGCCACAATTAAAATGTATTTTTTCATAAGGAGTCGTTCACAGAAGAAAAAGAAAGCTATTTTTATTTAATAAAACAACAAATACAAAAAAGAAAAAGAAAGTTCTGTAAGCAATATTTTTTTATGATTAGGTCACCCAAAAAAAAAATTCTGTAAAAATTCTGTAAAATTTTTGCAACATTTCTTTGGAATGAAAATTTGTAACAAAAGTAGTCCCGTAGAAACAGTATTTATTTGAAATTCAAAAGAGAGACTGAAGACCCAAACTGCAATAGATAATGCTTTTTAAGCTTCATGGCTGTCGCTCAAGTGTTATAATGCATAGCAAGTCGGTCGACATTAAAATTCTTTTCTTCTTCCACGGCTACATTCCACGCTCTGGTTCGCGCAACATGGTATTGAATAATGGCATGATGATGCATGCAGATGCATGTGACTACTTTTCTGAATCCTCAACGAATGTTTGAGAGAAGCACGAAGACATAAGCCATAACACTCAAAACATGATGCATTAGAAAAGTGCTTCATTACAAATTCGTTTTGGACAATTATTACTGCGGTTGTTGGATTAAAGAAAATTTCCGATAATGCCCTCAGTCGCGAGACGAAAATCTCCGTGGCCTTGGTCCACGCCGGTTTTCTGTTTTTGCAAACAATGTTTCATTTCATTTATGTTTCAAGCGCGTGTTTTATTATTACGGGTGCTTTCGTCGATCGATACTGATCGGCTGGCGATCGCGCGTCCATGGTGTCCTCGCAACTGATTGGTTAGCGTGCAGAGACTCTGGCTTCTGGGACTATAAAAGCAAGGCGCTGTCCTAATTAATTCAGTCCGTTGACTTTGCGCCCTTGCCGGGTAGCCCTCTCTGAGAAATCTCCCGTGCGAGTAAAGTGCGCCAGCGCGACAATTTTCGTTTTTATTGATCATTATTGATCTCGTTTATCGTTATTTGAATCCGTTTCTTTTGCTTTCGTTTGGTAAAATATTGATTCCCATCTTGCGTTGATTTTAATACAAAACACGCATAATGAGCAATCGCACCGTATCGATTTAAAATAGCCTCCAAAAAGAAGAGAAACATTGTACATCGTACGTGTATTCATTGTCCAATAAATCGTAACGAAATTCGACGCTAGATTAAATAAAGTCGCGACTCAAGCCTAATTCGTAGTTGGTAGCGTAGCCGTAAATCGCATCGATGTGTGAGATTTCAACTAGCCGAACAAATTTCGTGTCGTCCAATTTGAGCCATTGTCACCGGACTGACGCCGATAAATTCCTTAAGAATTTATTGAGACCAATTGAGTCTAAATTCGTTCGTATATTTTTCTCACTTTATATAATACAGTGAAGATGCAAAGTTCGTCAAATTAAATCGATTGAGACGAGGCCGGGTTACATTGGGCGATAAACGCTGCCATTCGACCACCAGTAATTCATCGTCCTACAATTATTGCGATATTGCGAAGATGGTCATTTGAGCAACGACCAGCGCGGTGGTGTTACTTTGTGGAAATTTAATTTAGCCGCAAAATCTCGAATTAGGTTGGGTAAGGCTTGGACTAAAGACTTTCTTAAACCTTTCTTGGAAAGAGTCGACGATAAAAACCTACTGTTCGTTTTCGATACACCCGTACCGGACTATGGACAGGTCATTAGAAATGTTGGCTTTTGTTTATTCGACCTGACTGAGAATAAAATGAAGAATCTTTCATTCAAGAATCAATTTTTAGACGTTTGTGCAAACTGTGAAGTTCATAATTTATGCGATTTGTATGTACATCGCTGGTTATACTGACGCCGATGGTATGTACTTTTGCTCACTCAACTTGCGAAATCTTGTCTGGAAAAACATCAAAGTTTCAAGGGATGTTGTCTCTATTGGTACACCTATACGCCTGTATTCGATCGTTCCTTATCGCGGCAAAGTGTTGTTGTTCGCTGACAAAATGGTAAGTAAAATAAAAGTAGTGTGATATAAGGAGATGAGTTGTTCAATTATCTTTAGAATCAACGGTACATGTTAACTTTCGATCCAACTACTGCTCAATGATCATCAATGGTGTGCGTATTTGACGAAAAATTTCCAAATATTTATCCCAGGTACAATTTTCGTACTTTGAGTGATTCCTATGATCAATTTATTAATGTTGCAATTGCTCACAGTGACGCGAGCGAACGCGATTATCGCGTAGGAATTGTAGTATGGTTTTTACTTTCATTTCTCTTGGTATCAGCTATGCGTTCAATCGCTGGATTGTCGCCTTTGCTTTGCGACTGATTTTTCCAAGTGATCACGTGATCCTCAGCTTTGCGGACAATGCTTTGTATATGCTGATGTTGAACAACCAATGGCGCTTATTGCAGAATCTGTGTTGGGAGAAATTTATCGACCAACCTCGCGATGTTCCATTGGATCATTATATGATCAGTTGCACGATTTCTGAATTCCAAATAAGTTTCGTGCGAAAATTCGTTGGTAAATTATTTTCAGTCAATTAAAAAAAATGTCAGATCGTTTTGCTAGCTACTGTAAGGGCATGTAAAATGACTTTGTACCATTTATATATGAGTAATTCTTTGCAAGTAAAAAATAAGTCTCACGCCTACTTTGTTCCCACAGACATTTGCAAATGAGCTTTTAAATGCATTTTAATAGAGAACTAAAACCAAACCAAATCCATTTTGCTTTTGCTTTTTTTTTTATTTCACTTTCAATGGGATTTTAAAGCAAGATGACCCATTCCGTGTTCCCCCTTTTGTACAACGCATTTTTTGGAATTTTGGCAATTACATCGCCTGGTTAGTGCAACTTTCACTACAGTAACTTGAAAGCAGAAACTGACATAATCCGTTCACAATTGCAAACGCAAAAAGTTTACCATAATAATGATTTGCATGTAAGGCTCGCTTTTGGAACTACTTACACTTACAAAATGATCCATCACGTGTGACACCTTTTGCTCGTTTAGGAACCATATTGTAAAGTGTAAGTGGTTCACAAGTGAGTTTACTCCTGTACATGCAAATCATTCGTACGGTACACTTTTTGAGTTTGCAACTGTGAATGGACTATAACTATATTTGCAAATGCAGACAGGATGGTGGAGAAAACGTTTCGTTATCTCGACCACAATGGCGACCACGTGGTGACTTACGTATGAATGGCTTGATTACATGAGACAAGAAGAAGAATACGTCAACAAATGGAACATGTTTGCTCACCGAAGTAACATTTAGTTGCATGTACAGTGACATATTTTTTGCTTTCATTCAACATTTCATTCTCAAACTGGACGTAGACAATACGTAATACGAGCAGTTTAACGTAGCTTTATTCAAGCATGTAGTAAAATTAAGTAATTTACAAGATTCTATTTTTCATATTTTAAAATTGTGAATAATTTGTTTTTCTAAGAACGGGGCGGTCTAACTTTGAATGAAACAAAACTCTTCGTCTGGTGTTTCCAAATATGGTACAGTACATGTGTAAGTTAAGATTGTTAAGTTTGAAATATTCACTGACTATAGTTGCTCGCTGACTATAGTGGTCCAGCAACTATAGTTGTCCATCGACTATAGTTGCTCACTGACTATATATGTCCACGTGTCTATAGTCGTCCACAACAATGACTTTTCTTTTCTCAGCTCATTACCATGGCTTCAGAGAAGGGTCTTTCAACAAAGATTGTGAAACGAATAAAGGCTAAAATTGTGTTCTATGCAGTAACGTTATGTGATCAAAATTGAAAGTCGTTAAAAGCAAACAATTCGCCTCGCTTTCTTTAAAATTGAGCAATTTATTAGTATATAATCTAAAACCCGATTTTTAAAATACTCGTTACCCGAAACGATTTCACAACAAATAACTTGGCATGATCAAAGTTAAAATCAAAACAAAAAAGATCACGGACGATGCTCATTTTCGAGCAAAAATTTCAAAACTTTGAATCAACTACAGTCCATTTTTGAACTATAGTCGCTCGGGAACTACAGTTCTATTCGCTGGGACCTTCTTTGACGGCGGCGCTGTAACTTTTGACTTTCAATTCGTCGTCCCAGGTCTTTTCGGGTTTCAGCAATCCTTCCAATTCTTTCATAACCCTCAGGCACATTTCCTCGCGGTACGGCAACGCGACCACTTGCACGCCGACGGGCAATCCGATCGAATTCGCCGCGCCGTTTTTCAGTAATCGACTAACGTAATCCGTGACCGGATAAGCGGCTAAATTTCGCTCATCGTCGTCGTCAACCGTGGTCACCGGCACGACGCCCGACGGATAGTCCAACGCGTTGTACAATCCGCAATAGCTCCAACCGCCGTGAACTAAATTCGGCGGCACGTCGACGGGCAGCGCGGCCGACGGTAGCACCGGGCAAATTACGCAATCCAATCGGGCGTCCATCCACTGGACGGCGAATTTCTCGCGGTACGCGGCCAATAGTTCGAACGTGCGTCGAAGCTCGGACGTATTTTGCGCGTGGCAAGCGAACGGTATGGCGCTGCGCGGCGACGTGAACGCAGACATGACGTTGCCGAAAAATCGCTTCCACTTCAAAGGCGTCGACAGATAATTCAGCAATTTAGCGTGATGTACGTCAACCAAATCGTTTCGCCACGTCGCCGTCACGTATTGGCCGCCGTCGGGGAAAATCGACGCGACGTACAGCCGATACAGATGGTCGACGTCGGGCGGCGCGAAGCGAACTAAAGTATGGCCGGCGGACTTCAAAGCGTCGACGGCGACGGCGACGGCGCGTCGGCACGACGGCGTGCATTCCAAAAATCCGTCGTAGTCGTAGTAGCCGATGGTCAAGCGCCTGTCGTCGGCGAGCAACTTTTCGTCGAACGGCAGCGGCGTCACGTACGGATTGCGTTTGAACATCGACGTCGAATCATCGTCCGAAGACCATACGCCGCGGCAAAAACAAATTAAGCTATCGACGTCGATGCCCATCGGACCGGCGGTGCCTTGAACGGCCGTCTGACCGGGCATGGCGCCACGCCGCCCCCCGTTGGCCATTCGGGCGACGGTCGGTTTCAACGCGTAGATGCCGCAGAAATGAGCCGGCACTCGAACGCTGCCGCCGACATCCGTGCCGATGCCCAACGGCGATCCTCGCATGCCGATCAACGCTCCTTCGCCGCCCGACGATCCGCCCGGACTTCGCATGGCGTTGAACGGATTCGTCGTCGATCCGTAGATTGGATTCGAACAGCCCAGGCTCATCATGCTTTGCGGCACGTTGGTCAGCACGAACGGTACGGCGCCGAGGTTTTTTAACGTGACGACCAACGCGGAATCACGATCGGCAGGTTGGTTCAAAAATTGGGCGAAGCCCGCCGTCGCGTCGTGTCCAATCATCTAAATGTAAAAATCATTGAACTATAGTCGTCTGTGAGCTATCGTCCATTCAGAAATATACATAGTTCTCCTTGAACTATAATTTCTTGAGTTCTATAGTCACCTTGTTGCATTCTTTAACGCTGACCGGAATGCCGTAAAGGAATGGTTTTTTGACGGCTTTGTAATATTTCCGTTCCAAATCTTGCGCCCACGACGTCGCTTCGAGCAAAAATTCGCAAACGCAATTGGTTTGATCGTTCGCCTTCAAAGCGCTCCATTGAAACGCTTGTAAAACTTCAGTCGGCGTGTAAGTGTCGTTCGACAACGATTCTACAATTACAACGATAGCGTCGGAAAAAAACAAATTAAACGTCGCCGCCATCGACGAAACGTACGACGAAGCGTTTCGAAATCCAAATTGACGATTTTCTCCCATTTAGCGTGCACGTCAGGCGACGACGTCGATTCCAAAGCGTTGCGCAATTTTTCGGCGCCGGCCGAAACGTTTTTCAGTTTGTCTTTAACCAACTTTTTCAACGGTTTACGATGTCGAGTCGACGCCCAATACTTGACAGCCGCCGCTGCGACGCCGACGCCGAAACCGATGGCGACAAACGCTTTTTTGTTCCAAACGATTTCCCATCGAGGTTCCGCGATGATGCGCATTTTCGAAGAACTATAGTTCCCTGAAAACGATAGAACTATGGTCACATGAAAACATAGTTGAATATGGACTAAAGTTGAAAATTAATATGGTCCGATGAAACTATAGCCCGAGAGAACTATAGACCATGGGAACAATATTGAGGAAACTGTAGTCCTTATAACTATATAACTTTATCCGAGATAACTATAGTTCAACTGAAATTCAGAGAGAGCTATAGACCAAGAAAACAATAGTAATATGAACTATAGTTGCATGAAAACGTGCCACTTTTCGTTAAGTTTCATTAAAAACAAAAAATCAATCCTTATTTTTTTATTTCCGGTCATATTTTAATTTTTCTCATCACACGAAAGTTGCCGAAAAAACATTTTCATAATCATCTACCGTATGCATATTTTAAAAAATTTCTCTTTGCGGTGCGAGAAAAACAAAAAAACTCATCAATAATAATATAATAAAAGTAATTATGTACATAAAAAAGAACATGTATATTCAATTTTTAAACAAAAAAATCGCACGAGACAACGAACGAACGAAAACGAAAATTTCCTGCGCACCAACGTGAAAAAGTAATTTTTTTTAAAAATTATTCGAAAAGAAAAATTGCACGGAACGGCGATGAAAAAACAAAAACATAACACCAAGCGACTAAAAATATTCATACAAAAGGGCTATAGTTGGTACTTTTGTGAATAAACTACAGTCGCATTTGCGCTATAGTCGCCTATGAACTATAGTTTCACAAAAGTGCTCGCTTCGCCCTTCAGCAATGCCTAGAAACTAAAAGAATAAAACAAATTTTTGGTTAACAACTACGGCGGACCGAAAAACGTTGAAAAATAAAAACTGAACTACAACGTCGATCAGATCAGAAAAAAATTCATCATAAAATTCAATAAAAATTGGACATATTATGGGCGATTTTCGAAACGAACCCTGTCCGTAGAAAGAAACGCGTCGAAATTTGTTTTTCGTAAAACGAAACGTGCCAAAGTCGTTTCGTAAAAAAATTTTCATCATCTTGCCTCGTCGAGATTCTCGTCCTCGATTAAATCGGGACTACTTTTTCGGAAAGATTCTTTGAACCACGCTTTGAACTTATCCGTCCGCGATTGTTTATGATTCGACGGCGGCGCGCCGGCGTGGCCCGTCTTGCCGTTGGTCGCCGTCGTCTGTTGGTCGGCCGCCGCCGCTTGCCTTGACGACGGTGGCGGCGCTGATTGCAGTTTCGTCGACGTGCCAAATATGGCCGTTTTAATGGCGTCCATGTCGGCGAACGTGCCCAACGTATGACGGCGGTTATCCTTACGCTTGTCGGCCGACGACGATTTCGAGCGAAATTTAATTTTCTGTCCGATTCTCGACGACGTCGTCGTCGAACGCGATTCCGAATGGGACGCCGCCGATCCGTTGGGCGGCGGTGACGGAGTTTGTTCGTCGATGGACACGATTCTCGTCGTCGCCGACGATTTTCTCAACGTATTTTGATTACTCGACTTACGCGCGTTATTATTATTTTCATTATTTTGATCGCCAAAATCGACATTCTGCTTTATTCGTACGACGAACGACGCATCGACGCCGCCGTTTTGATGTTCGTCGTCGTCCTCCGTTTCGTACCAGGCTTTCGCCCGTCGGCCCAAAAGTATCGACGACGTTTTCGAACGGGTAACTTTGGTCGGTGGACTTTTTCGTCGTTCGATGCCGACGACGGGCGTTGATCCGAAAGTCGCTGCGGCGCCGTCGACCGGCGTCGGCGGAAAAGTTTTCAATAAAAAAGTTTTCTCTGGATCTAAATGTTTCAACCGAGTCCGCGCGTACAACTGCTGAGGCGACGGCGGCGCATCAACGACGTTCATCGTTTGCAAACTGTCGCCGTTGGCCGTAGGCGAAGCGTCGACGTTGAACGACGCTCGAACGTCGTCGTTCGCGACGATAGTCAGTGAATTATTAGAAATATTTTCCAACGTTTCTCGACGTAAATTCGTTTGATGTGGCGTAATCGGCGACGCGTTACTCGAATAATCAGAATACGGCAACGCACCGTTGAAGGACGCCGACATGATTCGATTGGGCGTCGACGACGCGACGGCGACGCCGCCGACTATCGTCGGCGCCTGTTGATCGGATCCGGCGAAATTCGACGACGTCGTCGAATAATCCGACGTTATTGACGTCGCATCGGCGGCGATCGAGGACGAATCGACGCCGCCCACCGACGACGACGACGTTTTCGAATAAAGCACGCGAGGATTATCGGCGAGCGCATCCAAAAAATCGTCGTTCTCCAATTCCTGCTTAGCCAGTTCAAATTTTTGTTCGATTTTTATCCGTTCGCTCTCGACTTTCAACAATTCTTCGTTCTGTCGTTGACTTTTGTAGCGCAACGTTTGACTGTCCAGTTGAAAACGGCGAATTTTCTCACGTGTCTCCGGTGAAAGGACATCGCCGAGCGACTCCGAATTGACGTTCAAATGTCGACTATGCTGCGCGAGCACGTCCATTTTAGCCGCCGTTGTCGAATCGTCGACGATCATCGACGTCGACATCAACGACGCATTACCGCCGCTCGATGACGAAGAGGTAGACGTTGGTTGAACCTGAGCGACGGCGTCGGCACCCGCGATAAATATACGTCGAGCTGTGTACATGTGCTCCTCGCGGCGGCGGCGCATTTCTTCGGCGACGTGACAAAATTCGTTGACGGTCGACGGCGGCGTCGGCGTCGGCGAAACCGCCGCTGCATTGACGACATTCGACGTAGACGCGGCGGATAGAGCTTCGATTTCTTCCACGGCCGATTTAAGTCGACGCGCTTCGATTTCTTCGTCAATATTGCGCTCGTTGAACGACAATCGCCGAGCGACGTCATCGGCGGCCGACGATTTTTCTTTCGTCGTATGATGACCGTTGGTCAAGGGCGCCGGCGACGGCGAGACGTCCGACGATTGTTCCTCGCCGATGACGCCGTTTACAGCCTTCGATTTTCGCGAGCCATGTCGAACTTTCCATATACTTTTTACAATTTTATCTTTGGTTTTCTCAAGCTCTGAACGAGAAAAAACAAAAAACGCGTCACGGCTAGTGAACTATCGGGCGAAAAAACGAAACTACGATCTCGCTCGAGTTCACACGAACCTTCTTCAGTTTTACTAACACGTCGCAACAGATCGTTCATATCGGCGAACGACGTATTGGCGAAATCCTCTTTAGCGTATTCGATTGGCAAAGGACCGGGCGGCACATCACCGGAATTTTCACAAGCAAAAATGTAATCACACTGAAAATAAAATCGCTCAACTGTAGCTCATACAATGCGCCTATAGTTCACACACAACTATAGTTCCACGTCGAAACTACAGTCTTTAACAATCAACTATAGTACTTCTTTAATTGGCAACTATAGTTCGACTCACGTATAAAATAAGTGATTCGATAATTTTGCACTGATCGGACATATGAGTGACCATCGTGGCCATGCTTTCGCCCGACGGCCGCACTAACGACGGGCCGAACATCAGCGCTAAATTTCGAGCTTCCATCTGCGAAAAAGAGCAAAAAAATACATCGAAATGTTGCACGAAAAAGCGAAAATTCCACCGAAATCGCGCACGAAATGGAAACGTTTTTTAAAAAAACAAAATTTCTCACCTTATTTATATGACTATGGGCGACGACCTTTCGAAGATGCAACGTAAGAAATTTCAACGTTTCGTAATTAGCTTTCGGAAGCCGTTCGAGCTGGAAAAACAATTATTTAGCTCCGATCGACGTCGAAAAAACAAAAAAAACCAACTAGCCGTACCATGTATCGCAACTGTTTCAATCGCGGCGCGTGGTCGTGCAATCGATTGGCGTCGATGAACTGTTGGTAGAGTTCGTCGGTCAACAGCGGATCGGGCAATTTTCTCAGGAAAGCTTTAAGTAAACTACTGACGACGTTGACGTCGCGCCATCGAGGATCGTTGAAATCCGTCTGAAAACAGGATAAAAAAACCGTCAAGTTTCAAAAATAGACATCGTATCGGCATCGAGCCAACGAGAATTTTGTCCGGAGTCGACTCTAACGGAAGGAAAACGCGATCGAATATAGTTCTTCAAAATTCAACTATAGTTCTTCAAAAATCAACTTATAAGTCAGCCAACTGAAAACTTTAGTTCAAGTTTCACAAAAAGACATCGAATCGACGGCGAACCGACGAGAAATTTGTTTAAAATCGAATCGAATGGGAACAAAAACGATATTTACATTTTCGAACCCTTTATCCAAACTAGCGATCAACGAATTTACGGCGGCCGTATTTCCTGGTATACGATAAACGCCGACGGTCGACAGTCCGTGATGCTCGACGACTTTGACGCACAATTGAATGATCAACGGTACGAACTAAAAATTAAATACAAAAAATTAATCGATGAAAGTCAAATACAACAAAATTTCCGCTTCTATTCGTCGTTCCGCGTTCGTTTTTTTCAAACTAACTTAAAAAAACTAGAAGTCGTTAATTTTTTTGCACTTTCTAACGTTCGTTGTATGTAATTATTATTTTTACGTCGTCGGTGCGGCGACGATGAAAAATGCTCGCTTTCATCGACCGCAACTGTTTTTGCACCCATTGTGAATAACTTCCCGCTTCAAATGACGTCAAAGACCTTCTCATTGCGTCAAATATCAGAAAGAATCGAACGACGACGACGACGCAGCGACGACGGGCGATGAGAATGGAAAAACTTTGCAACCGATGCCGCGCCGCCGAACAACGAACGCATTGTAAGATGAATCAACGAGAGAAATAAAACTATTTTTGAATCTCCTATCAATTTCATCACTTTGAACGTTGCCGCATCGACGTACGACGACGAATAACAATCCGAATTTTGAAAAAAAGCATAAAATAATAAAATCATAGACGTACGTCGTTCTCGCCCGACGTCGGACAATCTTCCAACAATTGACCGAACATCGAGTCGGGATTCAGACCGTCCTTGCCGCGCGGCGACGGTACGGGGCAACTGCCGCTTTTTCGTACTTTTCGCCATTTTCTCGCTTTTCCGGGCGTTAAATCGCCTAAAAAAAGGAAACAAGTGACATTTTTCAACTATAAAGCTAACACATTTTTTGCTTTTCCGACTCATACCCTTTTCTTGTTTATCAATTTTATCGCCTTGCGCCGAGAACGACGACGAGTTACTGCTGTCCACCGACATTTGCGACAACGTCGACGAGTTCGTTGATGAAATTTGTTGTTCTTGGCCGCCGCCGCCTTCGTCCTTCGACGTGCCTTTCAAGAACGCCGGCCTACCGCTGCGTTGTTTCACCGACGGTGAAACCGATTGCGATTGAGCTTCGTAACGCTTAATTATTAACGCCATGCTACTCGACAAAACGTGAGGCTGAAAACAAAATAAAAAGACTGAAAATAGAATGCAAAAACAAATAAATTATCGTCCCAAGAATAAAACAGGGCAAAAAAATCGCGTTCGAGACGCCGGCGCCGCTCGCGCGATGCTTTTTTCCGGTTATTTGTTCCACCTATTAGGTTAAAAACGAGTTTCGTTTTCTCGAGTTGAATTCGAAAAATCGCCCGATTGTTAAGATTTCGCGATCGGTTTTTTGCTTTTGCAAAAATTAATTCCATCCAACGCCGCCGCCGTCGTTGCAATGTCGCAAAACAAATAACACTTATTGAAGAGATTTTTTTAACGGTCGACGGCGACTACGATGATGGAACCGAAATATAATAATTGTTGCAATGCATCGACGCGTCGTCGTGCGACGACGATGAAAAATATAGTATAACATTTTATAATACACAGACGTCGACGACAACGAATGTCCATCGCCGTCGAACAATACGCGACGAGAGAAACGCGAAACGAATACGATGTCGAGGACAATATAGAAAATGTCGTCGAACAATCGCCGCGGTGTCGACTGAATGAAAAATTCGTGCACGTTGCACTCAACGCGAGAGAATCAACCTAACGAACGTCGCCGCCGAAGCAACGACGACACCGATCCAAAAAAACAAAATGCGAGCCTTTATCACGCTCTAAATAGTTAAAAACCTCGCTGGTTATTATCTCGATCAAGTCATTAGTCGTTTCGAACGAATTAATCGCCGTTGCGACGACGGCATTAAAAAAACTACCACTTAAACTTAATGATATCACAAATGGACCGAAAACGACGATGGACGATCGAAAATTTAGTTTTTGGTCGCATCTATCGCGGCGAAAAAGAAACACTCTGGTTATGAAACTCATAATTTGTCGCAGAATGAAACTCGTCGTCGGCGCCGACTAGTTAAATGACTCAAATCGCACTCGAAAACGTGCCCGCCGGTGCGCGACGACGACGAACGAAAATTTAAATTAAGTGTTTTTAACACGAAACAACGAAACGCGAGCGACGTCGAGTAGTTGACCCTCCAAACGGAGGCGGGCGCGTAGGAACAGACCAAACGTCGTCGGGCGTTCAACACGAATCCGTCGTCGATCAACTTTTCATCAACTACCGTCAGCGGGCAACTATAGTCACTGGACAAAAGCTGGTCAACTATAGTTGATGGACGTTTCCACTCGATGGACGTGTTCGACGTCGGTCGTACGATAAAAATGGTTTTAAATCGCCAAACTCGGTCGCATTTTTAAACGCCACCGGTCGAATATCGTGTCACGCCGACGTCCAGCGGATTCGTTCGGCTAACATTGCAAAACAAGTGAAAGAGCTTATTGAACCCTAACCGACCGTCGAAAACACTAAACAACCGACAGTCATCGACGTCGAGAGTTCCCACAGCAATTGAAACACACGCACGCACGCAACTATAGTTTGACGACGGCGATGGTTGAATTCGCGTTTCGGACCGACGGTGATAAAACTCGAAACCGCACCATTTAAAAATTAAATTTTACGCATCGCGGGGCGTCGTGGACAAAAAAGGGTTTGCAAAACGTTTGAAACGAGTTAGGACGCAAAAAATCGCGCGTCAAACGAAAAAGTTGCATAATTTCGCGATGAACAGCGTTCACAGTTGTAACAATGAAAATCCGCGCTATTACGAGACGAAAAAACTAAATAAGCGTCCACCGACGCTCTCTAGCGACCGAAAATATTTAGTCGGCGTGGAAAATCAAGAATATTTAGATTTTTTCTTATTACGTTGTTTTCCAAACTGTTGCACGTTTGTAAATGTTCCAACCATTTCAACATCGATTCGCCGTCGTCGGCTTGTAATAAATGTTCGCTTTGTCGTTGAGTCGTTATTCGAAATACGTTTTTCCTTTTTACGTAATCGTACGCTATGTCGGCGATGCAAGATTCAACGTCGATAACCAAAACGTCGTCGGATAATTGGATGACCTAAAAAAATGTCCAATATAGCAAAATTAAAACAAAAAAATAGTCATGGCGAGCGACGACGACGGGAAAATCGAAAAATACAAATAAAAACATTAAAAAAATGGTCACGCCGCTCGACGATAAGGGAACAATTTCGAAACGCTCAATGAAAATTTCTATCACAATGGTAACGGAGAGTGGGTAGGGCATTAAATTTTCACCGCAGCCTTGACGACGTACGACGACAAGCACCTGTTTGCTTGCGTACGTCGGTCGTCGATAAATATTGACTGGGCGAACGGAAAATTAGTTTTCCAACGCGCGTTTCCTATTTGGTGACGCTTACTTCGTCGCCGAGGTTGAAAATCGGTCGATCGCGGCATAAATACAGCGTAAAATCGTGCAATACGGCGTAATAATTTTTCCATACACGTTCGCTCGATTTTCGTCCGTCGACGGCCATCGTTTGTTTGTGGACCAGTGGACCTTCGTGCGTAAATCCGCTGCCGTTCGTACGCAGTTTCAACGTCGTAGACGTTGAGTTGGACGTCGTCGCTCGACGTTGATTACGCGGCGACATCGGCGTCGAATCGACGACACCGTTATGACTCGAGCCTCCGCCTCCGCCTCCGCCGCCGACATTTAAAATCCCTCGGCTAGTCGACGGGCTGTTCGAACAAACGCCGAGCGGCTGATTTTCAGTTTCGTTAATCTGTTTATTCCAAGTCTGAAATAATAACAGAAAAAACTTTTAGACATCGTCGTAGGTGGAAGTTGAAGAAGAAAAAATATCGTCGGTATTTTCGGCGATCGGCGTCGCCGCTGGTTTCATTACCTGATCTCCTGAGAAAAAATTAAAAATTCGTTGCATTCGAGCTTGTTTCGTAGTTCCGATCGTCGGCGATGACGATTGAGCCGTCGTCGTACTATGGGCATCGCCGTCGGGCGTCGTCGATGAGGAAAGCCTGCAAAAAATACGAAATTTCAGACAGTTTTCAACACATATTTTGTAAAACACGCGCAAAACAAATTTCATGGCGTTGGGTCGTCATAAACGAGCAACTTTTACTGATTTGCGCGCAAAAATCAACCTTCCAGTCCAAAAAATAACTACTACGGTAAAAAAAGCAAATTTTCAGCGCTGGCTCGTCGGATAACCAACAATTTTTGCATCGAGAGTCGAAATTAAATTTCAATCGACGTTTCATTCGAAAATTTCCTTCTTCGAAACGTTTATCAAACGATTTTAGCATCGAAAAACATATGTTGGGAAAAGTGTGAACAACGAAACGCAAAACCGTTCAGTTTGTCGAAAAAGTTGAAAAATTACTCGACACGTCGCCGCGCATTCACTCAAAAACGCGTAACGCCGTCGACCGAATGAAAAAAGGGCCGAACAATACGTTCGACGAAGCGACTCTAGATTTTTCTCTTTCACACAACACATAATAATAAAATCATCAAGAACGTCGACGACGACAAACGGTTCCAAGACGACGTCATACGGCGAACGACGACGAAATAAATTGCTTTAAAAACATAAAATCTATTCATTCCGTTACTCGCATTCGTAAATTAATTTGCCTAAACGCCGTTCGATAAAAATTGCCGGGGCTTTTAAAGGGAAGGAAGGAACGTCGCAAAAACTTTTTGCTCGTTAACGAGTTTTTAAAACAAAATATGCGACTTGATCGCTAAGAATTTCGGCGAAAAATGTTTTTAAAAAGAAAAAACGGATGCACGAACGTCTTGGAAAACTCACCTTTTACGTTCTTTTTCCGAATGCAACAACTTCGACGTTAGAAACAACGGCGAATTGTCGGTTTTCTCGTACTCGCCGCCGCCGTACGTCGCTGTTCGACTACTTTGGTCGTCGTTTGCGTAATCGGTCGAAATGCTTAACGTCGTCGACGTTGAATCCGTGAAAACATTCGAAAACCGTTTCGTCGCCGCCGACGACGGAGGTGAATGTCGACGATACGACGACGAGTCAACGGCGAGGGCGCCGTCGCCTCCGACGACGTTCGCCGTCGTCGTAGCCATTATGTACGATCCGCGACGAGTTTTTCGGTCGATCTCTTGCAACTGTTCATCGGAAACTACAAAAAATGTTTCAATTAGAACGAAAAAATGCTAAAAATCCAAAGTTTCCAACGAATCCTGTGTCGTGCTGTTAAAAAACGCAAATCGTGTTTGAAAAAGCAAAAAATGTGTCTGATAAAGGAATGAATCGAACAAAAAAAAAAAAAATTATAATGAATCGAGCGTAAAACAGGCAAAATTACGCGCCGCTCGCGCTCCTCAGGGAATTAACGCCGCCCGTTTACGTTTCGTGTTCAATGTAAACAAAACAAAACAAAAAGGTCGACGCTGTGCGAGCGCTTTGTTGGTTTATAAAATCGTTTCGTACGACGACAACGACGGCGACGGCGAAGAAATAAGGTCGAACGACAAAACGAGCAACGACAGCGACGAAGACAAAAAGGGTCGTCGAGGTCGAACCGAACTAAAAACCGATTTGCGCCCGCCGCCGCCGAGGAAAACAAAACGTTTATTTGACGAAAGGATTTAATGACAATTTTCGCCGACGACCGACGATTAAATTTCGGAGAAAATTTTTGTTTTCACGTGCATGCAACATTTCGTCGTTTCGCTTCGCTCGACACTGTACACCGACGAGCCAGACAAAACATATGGCCGACGACGAAAGTGAAGAAAAAAAACACAAAAATCTGACGTAACACCTGTAGATTCGGGCATTTTTTTGGCGATGATTCGTTGTGCGACGGCGTCCTGTCGAGAAAATACACAATTTTCGACGAGACAATCGTGGAAAACTATCGGCGGAAGGAAAATCGAGAGAAAAACGTCGTCCGACGATGACAAACGATTCGATCATTCAAATAAGACGAAAAAGGCGTTGAAAAACAATAAAAAAACAGCGCTGTCTTGCGGATTTTCTCCTTGAATTAACGACTTTTCGAAAAGTTTATCTATAAACAAGATAAAAAAAACTTAAAGCGAACGATGGTGGGCAAGGGTGCAAGTAAAATAGAAATATCTCTAGCTAAAATGACAAAGTTGAAAGAAAAACACCAGTAGCGCGTTGGAAAAGCAAAAAATCTGCAGGCACCGCAGCAGTTTGTCACAAAATTTGCATAAACAAAAGTCGACTGTAAGTACAACCAGGTAACATTGGAGGTCGAGTCAGATATCATTGGAATCTCGATGATGAGACGAGGTGCCAATGGCCCTTTCAAATTCTGTCCTGGAAAGGATACTTATTTTTAAAACGGCTAAGTTAAAAAAAGTACCGGTAGAAAGTTGGAAAAACAGTAAATCGGCAGTGACCGCACTTTGTCTATGATCAAACACGAATTGAATCAAATTTCACTACACCCATGAACTTTGGAAGCCGATTGAGATGTCGCTGGAATCGCATAAACGAGACGAATCTAATGGCGCGTTGAAATTTTGTCTATCTAGCGTATTTACGGTATATAAAACGGCTAAGTTCGATAAAAACATGGACAGCGAGTTGGATAAGCAAGAAATGGGCAGTGACCTCGGCTTTACTTAACACAAATTTTTTTAAGTTGATTTGCTGAATGAGAAAACTTTGGAAATCGAGTGAGATATCGTTGGAATCGTGACGATGCGATGAATCCAACGATACCAACGCTATCTAGCTAGCTTTTCTTGTTCTCAATCTGCGAAATCAAGCAATTTTTTAAGGCAGGCTGTTGACAGAAGCAAACTTGTAATGGCCATAACGAACAGTGACGCGATCTGTTTTAGAATATGAAACAGGTATCGTTGAATCATATGGTGATTTAATACTACCTCGATTGACTTCCTACTCAAAAACACAAATAGTGCAACTTCGGCACTCGAAAAAACAAAAATAACGTACTATCAAAACTGTAACTGGCCGATATTTGTCGTTTGATTGGCGACGACACGGAATTATGACTATTATTATTATAATTTTCCGTTGTTTTAAATTCTAGTCCAGCGTCGGACGACGTCGACGGTTCGTCGTCGTCGTCGCCGAAATTATTTAGAACGAAGTTACGCGACGTCGTCGTACCAGTTTCCATATTTATTAAAAGTCCATCGAACAAAAATAAATCTTTCTTAAAATCCCGATAATTAAAAATAACAGCTGGACGGACGACGAACCCGCAAAAGCAAAAATGCTCTCGCGTCGGGCGGCGAGTGAATAAGAAGAAAGCAAAAGAGTATTACAAAAACAAAACTCTTCAAAACGAAAACGACGCACGACCGACGACGAAATATTATCGAAGGTTTTCAACTGTGGTTTTCTTTTCTTGGGGTTTTAGTCGTCGTCCTCGTCGCAAATCGGATCGGGGCCCACCGACCCCGAAAACTGCGCTCGTAACGACGACGATCTTCTTTTTCCGAAAAGTTTTACGAATTGGACGCCGAAGAAACAAACCATGCCCCAAAGTGCGTCGAATCGACGCCTCCAAACAAAAATCGCGTCGTCGTCCGTGCATAAATTCGCGTTCGAACGTTCCAAACGCACAAACTACCAACCGACGGAAACTTTTTTGCAAAAACGCCTCAAAACCGACCCAAGACATACATTTTTATTGTTTTGAAACAAAACGACGACGACGTAAGACGAGAAGAAATTGGACGAACGTCGTCCGTTTCAGAAGCGCAAAACGTGCACAATTTTAAAAACGGGCAAAAACGACGAACGACGCCGAGCAAGATAGCAAGAGCCCGACAGAATTTCGTGCGTCAAACGCGCTAAACAACGACGGAAGATGAAATAAAAAACAAAAACAAAAAGAACTGTCTTTAGACTCATCAAACGACGCGCGGCCAACGAAACGCGCAAAAAAACTTGTGTAACCACAGCGAACGAAAAATGATTTGTGAAAAACAATAAATTTTCGCCGAATTGAAAACATTCTCATTGTTCATTTTCTCGAGAAGCCTTCGCCGGTGATTCGTTCGTCGTCAAGCGTCAAGGAATTTTTCGTTTCGAGGAAGTTCCAAAAAAACGAGCTCCAGACCTCGATAACTCAATTGTTGCGGCACGAAATTTGTTTTTAGACGAGAGAAACTGTCAACTTTACCAACCTTAGTAGTCAAAAAAATGATAAGATTAAAACGAAAAATTTGCATCCCACGATAATTTCCGATCATTTGTCAAGCCAGTGTTCGAGTACATCAGCGAAAATAGCGAGACATCAAAATGACCAACAATATACAGTTTTTTTTAGCACAAAATTTGTCTGAAAAGTGCGAAATCGGAAACAATTTTCAAACTTTGCAATACGACGCCGAAAAATCCTATTTCAACAGGGCGCGAATTCAAATATTGTTACAGTAAGAAAGGTTGCGCACCAAATCAACTATAGTCGTTGAACAGTCGCCGAACAACTGTAGTCATAGTACAACTATAGTCGCTGAAAAACTATAGACACTGCAAACCTATAGTCACTGAATCTTAGACAAAAAAAGTTCTTGGATTTATCAATGAAACAAGGAAATGAAAACGCGTCTTAGAAACAAATAATGCGCCGTGCTACTCTCTATTTATGGACTTTTTTTGTTAAATAAATGAGGATCTAGAATCGACTTTCCTGCCTCCGCTCCTCCGAATATTTATGGGCGTCGACGTGAAGCTAGCAAAAAAATCCCTCGACAATTTGCTCGTTTTTCCTATGGAAACGTCGATTCGACGAACGAAGCTTTAATTAAACTTTATATAGGCTGATCAGATATAAAATTCTCAAAAATCGTCGGTATCCAACGATGGAAAAACAAAAAAGCGTCACTTTTATAATTTTAGTTAGTGGTTTTCTCGAAACACGATATTTACCTCTGAATTTTGAATTTTTAACGGACGAAACGGCGTTAGTTGAATTTTAAGCGAGAAATCGGTCTCGGTTAACTCGAAAACGAGCCAATCGCCGAAACATTCGAAAGCGAGCACGAAATAACAACTCGTTGAGAAGCCAAGCTCACAAAACGTTCACTCTCTTGACATTTCAACCGCAAAAATGCTTTTTGCTTTATTTAGCCCTTTTTTTTACTCGGAACGCGAGCAAGCCGAGCTTTCTATAGTTCGCCGTCGTCGCGCCGTTATCTCGGATTCCCCTTTTTAATGGGCGAACCGTTTGCGAAAACGAAGGACGTCGGCGTTGAGGCAATTCGCGCCGAAAGCTAATCGGACGCGACGGACGATAAAAAAATATACATGCGAATAAAAGAAAAACAAATTGAAGGGAAAATCGTCGTAGAAACAAATTAAATGCATTGGCGAGCGACGAACGACGTCACAAATAAGGCACTCATTCGGAATGCGCGTTTTGTTCTTGTCCAGCGCGAGAATTTTGCTTTCAACGACGTCATCGGTCTCGAGAACAACTTCCAAAATGAAAACTCAAACAAAACCGTTTTTTCAAAACTGAAAAACTTAAAAATCGAGTCACATCTTCAAACGACGAGCAAACGACACATCAAATAAACGTAAAAAATTCAAATGAAGTGCCAAACAGGCAAAAAATCAGTCGAAAAAAGCAAAAAATCAGTCGGAAAAAGTCAAAAATCGGTCGAAAACTGAGACAAGCCAAAACACGACAAAAACTGCCAAAATTCAACTGAAACGCAAAACTGACGCAAAACTCGTTGAAGGAACAGAAAAACGGCTAAAAAACCTGCGAAAGGCGCCGCAGGAATATTCGTAGTGTGTTTTTCGACGAGATAATCGTACGCAGGATCGGCAGGCGAACAAACAGGCTGAGTCGAAAAGCTGACGGCTTTTTTCTTTCGTCGTCGCTCGTCGTCAACGACGTTCAACGACGGCGACGCGTCGTACATCGTCGGGGGACCGGACGTCGTCGACGACGTAGGAGAAAAACCAGCGCCGATAGTGAAATTAGCAGAAAAAGAAACAGCGGGCGTCGTCGGCGGGTAGAAAGCCGCAGGATATAGCGGAACAGCATCAGCAGGAATAGCAGCAGGCTTATAGAAATCTGCAGACTTGTGCAGGGTGTCATTTTCCGGTATGCGTGCAAGCGTCGGACGAGCATTAGAAGAATCACCTGTGCAAAAAAGCAGTAGTGCATCGTTGACTATAGTTGATCTATGGTTGATCTATAGTTGATCAATAGTTGATAAATAGTTGAACCCCAGTTGAACTATAGTTGACGCGCTTACTCCATGAATATGCAGTTGCAGGACTGCTCGGTGACACCGCCTGCATGAACGACTCGTGCCTCGACGGAAATCCGCCGCCGGCGAATCGACTTCGATTATGCTGATGTTTCAATGAATAATTGAAACTGTGATCTTTGAACGATACGTCGGGCGTCGACTGAACGATCGTCGACGAGAACGTCGGCACCGCGACGGCGTTGACTAATGACGAACTCGGCTTGTTGCGTTTGAATAAATTCTCGTACGAGAATGCGAAACTAGCGTCGCCGCACATGGACGATTGCATTTTGTTGAAATCGCTGTATCGACGATGTTGATCGCCGACGCCGGTCGACGACGTCGATGACGCGCTATAGACGGACGACAGCGACGCTAAATCGTTCAAAGACAGTCGCGGCTCGCCGCCGAATTTGCTCGGTGCGCTCGTCGGCGGTTCGAAATTTTGCGCTTTCAACAAAACGCTGCCGCTATTGCGCGTCGAGATTTTCTCCAATTCACGCTTGTAAACTTGCGTGTGATAAAGTTTCAACGGTCCGATTTGATCGACGTCACCGTTCTCGAATTGTTTCGCCAAATTCGTCACTCGTTTTGGTTTCTTCGTCGGTGACTTCGCAGTGGTTGTCGTCGACGATAGCTGGACGTTCGCCGCCGACGATCGTTCGTTTTCCGTCGATAGAAAACGGTTCGTCGCCGATGCGACGTCGATCGACGACGACGACGAGGAACTCGGTTGCGTCGTCGGTGAACCCGATAACTTACTAGCCAGCGACGAAATTTGTTTCACCGACGATGATTGTGGCGCCGTCGTCGATGGAATCGATGATTTTTCCAATACTCGTTTACTGACGTAGCCCGTTTTCACGTTGGCCCATGGCGGCGACGACGACGTTAGATTCGATTGAGCGTCGGCCGACGAAACGAAAGTTTCGTAAAATTCGTTTGTGGCCGTCGTCGTCGGCGCAACGAACGAATGAAATTTCGGCGGCGCTAACGCTTCACGCTTTTGACACGTATCAGTAGTCGATGATGATTTCGAGTGCGACAACGACGTCGACGATGGAGGACCGAAATTTTGTTCGCTTAAAACAATTGAGTAACCAGAAATTGTTTCACGACTCGGCGCCTCGTTCGTCGTCGAAGCGGCGTCGAATGACGACGACGATGGTTCGACACTTTTTACAAACAAGCCGCGATGATTTTCCTGTTTGTCCAACGACGACGATGGATCAGCGACGTCGTCGGATCGGCGATTAAGATTCCAGTAATGCTCGGGCAAAGATTTCGTCCACGGTTTGGGAGAAACGTACATCGGCGCCGAGGGCGTCGTCGACGCCGCGGGCAATGACAATTGAAGCGGAGCGAATCGCCTCGTCGTTGTCGTCGTCGTCGCTCCGCCGACGGAAGATCGCTTGGATGTCGACGTCGGTCGACGTATGGTCGACTGAGATTTTATCAACGAAACGATGCCGCCCGAATACAACGACAAATTGGGCTTTTGCAACGTCGTCACACCGACGACGCGTGTGGTCGTCGCTTTCGGCCAAAAGTTTCGAATCGAATTCGAACGTCGAGCTGCGGCGGCGCTCGTTGTGTTTACGTTTTTGACCGACGTGCGTTGTTGACCGACGACGGACGATTGAGATGAATACGCAACGGGCGTCATCGTCGTCACGTTTTCCGACGAATAACAGCTGCGCAAGTGCGGCGGCGCTATGGCGCTGTACAATGGTTGCATCAATGTCGCCGTCGCCGAAGCGACGTACGGCGACAAGTTCGTTGTCGTCGTCGTCGCCGGTGATCGCAAATCGAACGTCGACGATGAAATTCCGCTCATAGTCGCTGAAAAACAAAATTTGTCACTTGCCACAGTACAAAACAGAAAAAAAACAAATTTCGTAACCAGCCAAGCCGCAAAAACGAAAAAACAAATGAAATTCCTCGCCCGGGTGCTAAACAGTGAATATCCGACCGAACAACCAACCTTTTTGGCGAGTTGATAAAAACGACCGAATTTCGCGCATCTCCGACGCGAAAAAGTTGGCCCCGCTCGAAAAAAAAAGTAGACAACTTGCACCGAACAACGTCGTCGCCGCGGTACAGTTTTGATGGAAATTACAGTAATTTTTTTTTTGCAATTGCCAGTCTATAGTTGCCCTGCCCCTTCTGTAAAAATGCGCCGCCGAGTGTTCGACCCCATTGACGGAACGAGATTCCTCCTCGCAAGCGACGAAATTTTTGCCCTCCGCACCGATTCAATTTTTACTACTCTATTTGAAAATGCGGCGCTGAAATGAACGCACGCACGAAATCTTAGCGGCGTCGTCGTTTGAAAAAAGCAACCACCTATCGTTTAAGGTCACGCAAGAAAACTCGTCGAAAAATGTGATTTTCGAGTAAGAAAACAAAAATGAGGCGAAAATCGCCTTTTTTCCACCATTTAAGTGCCAAAACGGGAACTTGACGAAAAAACGCAAAAATTCCAAGATTTCCAATGCAAAAATTGATATTCAAGTACAATAAATCTTGTCGGAGCATGTCTGCAAGTCACATGACTGGTAGTATTTGCGTAGAAACATGAAAAACACTTTCAAGCAAATTATTTGCGTGAAACGTGACAGAATGCGCCATAACAAGTTTGTAATATAAAATTGACCATTTTTGGGTTTATACTCGAAACTTCCTCACTCAAAAATGACGAATGCGTTTTTGAGTCAAAATCGCGCCGAACGACGACGTTATTTCGGTCGCGCCAACGGATTATTGAATCATGAATCTATTCTTAAAGGGGCGATAAATATATTCGCGGTCGCTAAATTACTATCGAGAACCGGTCACTCGAATCTAATTTGCATTCGACGCCCGACGGCGAACTATAATCTCCACGCCGTCGCATCGACGACGCTCGAAGGGACGATATTCGATACGACGAAAAATTTGACCGATTCGGACATCGCGGACTCCCTAATGGGTCTCGAACCTTACGCCGTCTGTCTAATTAATGAATACTTAATTAAATGCGCGAAACAACACTTACTCGAATACGAAAATTAAAAATTGTTCCCAAAAAACGACGGAAATTAACAATTATGTAACTTCATTTAAATCTAAACGGGTCATTCGCCGTTTCGATAGTCGACGACCTCGAAACCCGCAATAAAATTAATATCCGCCGTCAAATTATTAAATAATGGGCACTCAAACATACGATAAAAACGAAATATTTGCTCGGATTGAATATTTATTGGTTCGATTTTCAATCGAAAAATCGTCGATGGGGCGCGCGTTTCAAACTCGCTAGAGATTCGTTTCGTTAAAAGCGTTCACACGAATAAAAAGAGTTAAAACTGAACTATGTTTCGTGAAAATGAAGCAAAAAAAAAACGGAAGTTCTTACCTTTGAAAACTAACGAACGATTCGTTTAGAAGCAATTTTTTCGACTTAGCCGACAATTTTGCAACATAAACAAATTCGTCTTATTTTTGAAGAAAAAGCTGCCCGAGGTTGTTGGATTTGCAAAACAATTGGAGAAAATTAATGCTTGCTTCGCGAATTCGGTTCATGCCAGAGTTGAATTCCTTCGCGTGACAGCTGAAAAAAAAGAAGAATTTTGCAAATTCGTTCCCAAGACGAGAAAAGTGCGCGGCGAGCGCGCTAACGAGCGATTTCGCGAAAGTAGGTCACATAGAATTTGAGCAGTGCCTGTTTGTTGCCCAACTTGAATTCGAGCTTGAATTTTGGGCTAGCGCAAACACATTTTGAGCTCACCAGCAGATTTTGGCTAGCGCAAGCAGATTTTAAGATATAGAGATAAATACTGGCCAACGAGGCTTATGACCGACTTTTGAGACAGTGGGTCAATTTGCTTGCGCTGTGATTCATTTATCGTCTAGTTAACTCAGTTCGCTTGCTTGCGCTGTGATTCCAGGCGGGGTTTCTATCGGGGAAACCAACGAAACATGTTCATCGTCGACGTCGGCAGACGCTGCACGAAAAATTGAGGGCCGAAACAATAATAGAATGCTATAAACGATAGGTCGACAGCTGCCAGTCTTATGTAATAAGAACTCCCCGAGTGTACCCCGAGGAATCATGTTATCCTGTGCGTTGAACGTCCAAAGGGGTACTATTACGTAACATAAAAATATGAACGCTGCTGCCCCCCCCCCCCCTCTTGCGTTCATCGTCGTCGCGGAACGCATTGACGACATCGGCGAAGCAAATTTCTTCGCTGGCCATGAAAAAACGCGGAAACATCGGCGAAGAAAGAGAGAGAGAGAAACCTCAACAATGAAAAACACAACACGCAACACTTTGGCCCCTCGGGGCATGCAGAAAAAAGTGCGCGCAACATTTGCATATGACGAATCGAAACAAACGCTTATCTCAATCAAGTTTTACACAAAAAATTCCGGCGATGAATTTTGCTCGGAATATTCAAACAAAACTGTCGTTTAGGTTAAAACTGATTGTTTCAGTCTATTTCGGATAAAACTACCAGACGCAGACGAGCCTTGCCTCGAAACAAGTTTTTTTGTTTGAAATCCGCGCTTAAAATCAATCAAGTACGTCCGAATGTTGCAGAAAGTTAATTAAAAACACGTGACGGCTATCTGCTTAAAATCGCTTAGTTGTAAAACGGAGCACTTTTTCGATAAATTTTGATGAAAATAAGACTTTTTGCTCGGAAATTCGCTGAATCAGACGCGAAACTGGTTTTTCTTTATCTTTTCAATTTGAAAAACCCATGAATAACTCGAAAAACGCCATTTACAAGCGAGGACGCTCGACGAACGTAAACTTTTGAATTATTTGCCCAATACGGATCAAATAATTTAATTCAATATCGTTTCGACGGCTTTAAATTTTTAAAATATGTACATTTAGATAAAACGTCCACATTCCATTAATTTTCCACAAGTAAACAAGTCCACGAATGTCGAGAACTTTATTCGACTGAATTTCGCCATGTTTCGACTTTTTTGCAAACAATTTTTTCACTCGCCCAGCTAAAATCCGAGCAAAAATTCGAAAGATTGGCGCTTTTGGCATTTGGCGCACTTTAGCGACGGAAATATCGAAAAGATTCTCTCGAGATACAAATTTTCTAAATGAGAAGTCTGAAAACAAAATGATTAATGAAACGTTCAATTGAAGCGTAAGATCGGGCTTGAATCACGATTAAGCCGACTGGTGACTGCGGTCGATGGGATTTAAAAACAATTTTTTAAACAGCCGCGCCGCCATAGGTCGAAAGATAATCAAGTTTGTTAAATCGCTGCTAAACCGATAAGCGCGTCGTGTGGTTAGTGTTTGCATAGAAACTCGGGGGCGGGCTAAAAATTAATGAATGAGTTGTTTTTGTTTGAAAATTGGATGAAAAATTTGTTTTATGAGATAAAAATATATGTAGATTAAAGACACAAAAACACAATAAAAAGCCAAAATAAAAAATCATTTTCTTCGTCCTTAATCCATCAATCGACGATAACAAATTTGGTTTTCAACGTACAATTTCGTCTAAAATGGATAACCGACTTTAGAAATTCGTATTTTTCAAGGATGAAGTCGGCAGCGCGTAAATTTCAACAAAAGAATCTTTGTCAGCCCGAGTTACATTTTGATGAATGAAATCGTCAAAAATTTCGACGCAATGAACCGATAATTACGCATCCTCAACAATTGAGCCAAAAAATTGTTGCGTGCGAAAATAATTCAACAATAGAACAAAAAGGATCAACCTGTGGAAATCCAGGTGTTTTTTAGCGATAAAAAAAACATAGACAAAGTACGGCAACTGGTTGCCTGTATTGAGAAACCATAGACAGATGAAGAGCACTTGCAAAGAAAATAGTTAATTTTAATGAAATAAAGAGGAAGTATATTTTGGTACTGTATCAGAAAGCTTCAAACAGTCTTTGTTGACTGCTACCATGCTGACAAGCTGAAAATCAGAAAAGGCATACAGTGGACAAGTAATGTCATCTCTATACAAACAGACAATTCTCAATGTTGAGAACTAAACTCACTGAACAGCCATTCATTGAATACATAGTCACTGGAAATAGTCTCTAGGCGATTACAGTGGACAACAAAAGCCAGTGAACCAACCATGATCACTGACAACTACAGTTACTGAACAACCGTATTCACCAGACAATTACAGTAGTCTCTGGAAAACAACAGTTCGTCTTCAGTTAGATTCATCTTTAGTAGTATATTAGCATCTTTTTGCCCTCACTTGTCTACATTTCAAAAACAAGATCAAATCTGAAGTACAGTTGTCGCATAATTATATTCTTAAGTTGTCGCTAAGTTGCGGTAAACAAGAGACAAAATTGCCAAAATCTGAAAATTATTCTCTATAGAAGATGGAACAGATGAATGGATAACGAGACATTTTGCATCATGCAAGTCACTATATGTATAAGCACCAAACAAATAAGCAGCACTGACAACACTCCATGGACAATTGTTCAAAATTGTCTGACCCAGTGATTATTTTCGAGGAGTGGGACCATTTTTGAGGGGGGTGGGAGCTATTTATGAGAAAATACCATAAGTAATAACTCTGTATAAGTCACACTCTATATAAGCAATGATTTCTATAGGTCCCTTGATGTTGTCTATACTGAGAGTTAACTGTTGGGTGGCAAACGACTCTGCAAACATCAAATGTCTCATCAGATTTTTTTTTATGTGATGGTTTTATTCATAACAGTTTGCATTTGCCGAAACGCAGGCACTACCAACGAAACGTATTCGGAATTCCAAAAATGTGTAACTGATCATCGGAATAATGAGTCAAAGGGATATCTCGTGGCTGATCGATAATTTTCTCTAAACATAGATCCTGTAATAAGCGCAGTTGGCAAGGAAATGTCAGCATATACAAAGCATTGTCTTCGTAGCAGAGAATCACTTCATCATCCTTCGAACAACCAGTCACAAAGCGTAGGCGGCAATCTGGCGATTGAATGCAAAGGTGATGCAATGATAAAGTGGAAAAACGAAAACACCATACTATATTTTCAACCCGATAATCGATTTCAGCTCCGACACCATGTTCTAATTCACAATTAATAAATTGGTAAAAGGACTCGTTCGTAAATAGAAAATAGAACTGGCGTCAATCAGTTGGAATTTGTCATCAAACGTGCCCAATTTTGACCATTGAGCAGAATCTGGATCTGGACAAATATCGTTCTTCCTACAAAAAGATACTTGAGCAAACTAGATTTCTGCATCATGCTACATACTTTAATATAACTTATCAGTCTGTCGGAAAACCTTGCCATTACAGGGACCAACATGGTAAGGGCGATCAGGTTCACCAATGGAGTCAATATCATCAGAAACTGTTGCGTTTTTCCATCCAAGATTTTGCAAATCGGGAGCGCAAATGAAAATACCAGCAGGAGACTGGCCAATGATGTAGATATTGTCTTCCAGCTCGTGATCACAAAGGTGAGATTTTGTTGCAAGCCCGAGGAGTTTTTTGTTTGTTTTTCATTCAACTTTCGATTATCAAACTGTCGACGGATGATCAAATAAACGCAGTTTTGTTAGCTGGAGTTATTAATAGACAAAAAAATCGACTTTGGCAAATAAACCGCTCAATAAACAAAATCAGATGCGCAAGTTAAGTTCATCTGACAGCAGATATTGCAGACAACCAAACAAGTGGCAAAGAAGCAATAAATTTATCTGTAAGTATTCGAAATGTTGCAATATTTCTTTGCAACATTTTGCATTCTTTTGCGCGATTATGCCTCGATTGATCGTTGGTTTGAAGAAAATTTCCGATAATGTCTCAAGGAGTGAGACCATCTAACGCGACCACCTGTAGTGGCAATGGAATCTACATTGCTGAAGAATGTTTAAAGAACGATGACAGCACCTTTGTAATCACGAACTTTCCATTTCTTGATTCACTCGTTTATCATGCAATCGCACCATGCACATTTACCTAGTCAACTTGTGGTCATGAGTGCAGTCAAAGAGAATTTTTTTCACTCAGCTTTCTGTATTTCAAAAACAAATATCAATTTCTGTATAATTTACCTCTATTTATCTTTATTCCATCTAGTGTGATGACATCTGTTGTGAGTATTACTGACCAGGCATCATATATATTTGCAAAATGCCAAAAAACGTTATCTACAGAAGATGAAACGGAGAATGAGACATGGCATCAAACTTTTATTCGGCACTGTTTTCCTTCCCAGTTTTATACTTGAAGCACAAAATGTTAGCTTTTCATTGGGTGTACCAAAAACGTTCTTGAAACCAAATTTGGCAGAGGAGGTTGTCTGCAAGGCTTTTAAGTCAAAGTAGCACATTTTATTTGTTTACTGCGAGTTTTTTCCAAAATATTTCGCGAAATTTCATCAGAAATGCAGAATTTTGTTTAAAAAAAATAAACCAAAATCTATGCAACATAGTGAGATACTCTGATAATGAAGTCCAAATGCAGTAAGTACGCCAATTTATAACACATGAGAAGACAACTCGAAAAGAATCCGCGGTTATTATTTATTTTTTAATTTTGTTTTGCTTCTTTTCACTTCCAAAATTTGCATAATTTTGCTTGCGAAAAACTTTAAGTAAAGTTGTTTACTCAGTCTGTAAACGAGGCGACAGACTGTATCAATTTTGAAGTATCGTCGCCCGGGAAAAAAGTAGCTAGTGAGAAAAAAGTTATTTTCCAAAAGGAAAACTAAATCGTAAACATCGCTTCATCAAGCGGTCATATGTTTAACGCACGACGTCGTGCCAAAATACATTGAAAAACACAAACATCATCTCATTCGTCGGAAACAACGCCAAATGCGCTCGAAAAAGCAAAAATTCGATTGGCTGTTTGAAGTTAGTTCCTCAGACGCATTGTGACGCATTGCGGTCCGAGAATAATATAAATACGCGTTTCTCAAACGTTCCTCAGCGGAGAGCGAAAAGCAAATAAATTGCACTAGCTTGAAGGTATCCGAGGAAAACTTTTGTTTTTGTATTTTAAATTTGTTTCAAGTCAATAAAATATGGCTGAACCGAAGCAAGAAGAATTTCAAGTAAGCTTGCAATTAGTCGGTTGGGAATTGTAAGATTGTGACTTTTTTTTTCAAATGCAGATTCCCGACACCGACGGCATGGACCCGGACTTAGATTACCTCGAAACGGAAAAATCATTCGTCGACACAGCCCGCGACGGTGGCCGTCGACTTTCCGAAACTCTATTCGAAATGGCTGAGGATTTCGCCGACAAGTTGGGCGAAGGCGCGAGGAAACTATCTGAGCATCAATCAGCTGGATGGGACGAGGATAACCAGTAAATAGTTGGCGAGATTCGAACATTAGCCGATGGAAAATTTGTATTATAAACGAAGTTACGAGATTGTTTTTTCAAAATCTGTTAACTGCGTGGTATTTGTACAGTATTATTGTAGGAAAAATTTCAATGTGCTTCCATAATAAAATGTGAAACTAACTTGCTAAAATTCACTTGCTAAAATTCGTGCAATAAAAGCCACTGTTTAGATTTAAGATGAGCCACTTTCTGGGCGAGAAAGCGTCTTGAGCAAGCAAAAATATTGCTGCAACTGTTGTTGTTTATTTTCTCGGCTGGGCTCGTAAACTGCTTGCCGAAGCAATAAATTTGCTCTACAGTCATTTCACAATTTTGGCAGGAATAAAAGTACAGTAATCCTAAAGTTGAGATTTACAATATTCTGATTTTGAGGAACTAGTTAGCTTCAGGAATACAGCTAACCGTTATCTGTAGGATCTAATGCATGCTTAAAAATCAATATCTGAATACGGATTGTAAATTGCAGCTTTATGATTACTGTACTTTATTCCAGCAGGTGTTGTGCAAGGACTATAGTATTAAAAAAACTACTGAGTCGTTCAGCTTCTCGTTTGTTCTGCTCCTATTTCGATTCTGCCGCTTTTTTGCTTGTTGACGCCTCGTTTTAAACAACTTTTTCATCAGTTTTTCCTCGTTACTTGGCGAAAGTCGCAATGCTCGTGAGATAAACATGCTTGCAATTGGACGAAAAACTTCAACATACGCATTGCGGATAAACACGAAAAGTATATATATAAGAGAACTATAGACCGAGGAAAAAGTTGTGAGAACTAGTCTTAATCTTTGCACAATCAGATTGGATTAAATTGAAGATTTGTCAAACAAATACTGTGCTTGCTAAAATGGCTGAACCAGTAAAAACTGATAATTATGAAGTATGAATATATCTTTGCTTGCTTTGCAGCAAATATCCATTTTGCTTGCAACCGTATATGGACTAAAGTTGAAACCCAACAGTTCACTAGCTCGTCGTTGAACTTGCTACTTTCTGCTCTTTTGCAGATTCCTGATGTAGATGGCATGGACCCAGACGTTGCCTATCTCGAAACCGAGAAAGAACTGTACGACACAAATCAACCCGGTGGACGAAGGCTGTCCGAAACATTGTTCGAAATGGCTGGCGATATCGTGCGATCAATGACAGAGCCCAGTAACAACTGGGGCGATGACGATTCAATTTACTGACTCAGCCCATAACAGGGTTTGGCTGAGGACCAGTCAACATATTTGTACTATATCGTGATTATATTAGCAAAAAACTATCTATCATCTTAACCATGCGTTTTTTTTGTACAGCGATAGTTCCGCCAAATATTTTCAAAAAAACTTGTCAAATAATGTCTTGAATTATTGCTAGCTATCCCGTTTTTGAAAACATGTCAAAAACGAGTAAAAAACAAATTTTTAAACTTGTTGACGAGGAACTTGGAAAACACGAAAAGTGCTGCTCGCAATCGCCAATTGGAATAGCTTCAAAAATTCAACGACTTCAAAAGTGTTCTACTGAAAAATACAGGACACAACTACAAGGTTGAGGAAAAAGTTCGTGCTCACCCACAAAATTTTGTGTCGTTTTGACGTTTTTCTTTGGTAGATGTTTTGTCTGAGATATCCTCAATCACTTTTAAGTTGGATGCCACTCACAAAGATCGAGATTCGGGTGTTGTTGCGACACTACTAAATTCACGTATAAAAATTAAAAATTTGTGGGTGAGCACGAACTTTTTCCTCAACCTAATATTACAGACGCACAGTGAATTAATTTGATTTTCTTGTCAACAGCCCGGTTCTCAAGCATTAAATTTGTAATCAGCATAGCCGAAAACCCCTCCGCAAACTGTTTTAGCAGCAAAAAATCCGTCCCGGCCAATTGTTTTTCAGGCAATTTTCATAAACTCGCCGTAAGCTTGCTTATTGCACTTTAAAACGAATATTATTTCGAAAAACGTATGCGCTATAGTCCAGTGCTTTAATTTTGTTTTTTCGAGCAAGGAAACCATCTAAAATTTGAACAATTCATAAATGGTAATAATTTCTCAACTTTTGCGTCTTCCAATCAAGGTAATAGAGTAAGATCGACAAATTTGCAAGAAAACCTGCGGAGTCGGACGCGAAATTTGTTTGTTTTTCAGTTCAAAGGCGGCGGAACGCTGTTTAACGATCATTTAAATATTTACGTACGAGGCGGCAAAGGCGGACGAGGATTGCCGATGGTCGGCGGCGTCGGCGGTGACGGCGGCGACGTTTATTTAATCACCGATCCGAAGCAAACGTTAACGAAACTACTGCATAAATTTCCCGGAAAACGTTTCATCGCCGGCGACGGAAAATCGGCCGGGTTCGCTAGCTAGTTACATTTTTTCGCTCGTTAAGTCGCAAATAACGACGATAAGTCGTCTTCGTTTTAGGAAAATCCTCGTTGTGGGCGAAAAAGGCAAAGACATGTACGTCAGAGTGCCGATGGGCATTTCCGTCGAAACGAACGATCGGCGAGAGATAGGTCGATTTTTGCCAGCAATTTTTTCCCCAATTAATTTTTTTTTTCAAGGTGTGTTTCGATTTTAGGCGTGTTAAACAATAGAAAAGAAACATTATTGGTGGCCAGGGGAGGCGAAGGCGGTTCGCCGAAAACGAAATTCGTCGGGTGCAAGGGCGCTTCGCAGGTTCTTCATTTGCATATCAAGCTAATCGCGGATATTGGATTAGTTGGGTACGCACAAACGGTTCCATTGAAACTATAGTTCAACTGAAACTGTATAGTTGATACGAGAATATTGCTCGTTTGCACCTACAGTCAGTGACATTATTTGTCAGGTTTCCAAACGCTGGAAAGTCCACATTGCTGGCAGCCTTGTCCAATGCTAGACCTCTAGTGTCCAGTATACCTTGTAAGATTTCCTGAAAAGGGTGTTCCGTTTTTATTTCGCAATTTAACTTGCGCACCCTTACAGTCTCTACAGTACGCCCGCAAATAGGTCAGATGGAATATTCGGATTTTCGATTGATATCCGTAGCCGATTTGCCTGGGATAATCGAAGGCTCTCATTATAAGCAAGGAATGGGTTCTGCATTCTTGAAACACGTCGAGCGAACTATGCTACTTCTATTCGTCATTGATTTGAACGGATTTCAGTTGAGCGGCAAAGATACATTCAGAACGGCGTATGATACGTTAATTTTGCTCAATAAGGTACAAGTAGCACAAAATTAATGCATCGCTTAGCTCATTTCGTAGCAGAAACTGTTTTTATGCTGCAGACCTCCCAAAATTTGTATTTTTCAGGAATTGGAAATGTACAACGAAATGATGTTGGATAAACCGGCCGTTTTGTGCATTAATAAAATGGACACTGATGACGGGGAAAAATACAAGAAATTATTAGAGAAAATCAATAATAGACATTCGGATGCAAATATACCGAAACAGTATCGACCCAGTAAATTTATCGAATTCATAGAGATTTTGCCGATAACGGCCAGAGAAACTTATTCGACGAGCAACTTGAAACTGAAACTGAGAAAGTATTTGGATTTGATAGACGATGAGAAAAAACGACTGAAACAAATAGACGACGATGAAATCAAAAAAAAATACGACGATAATTCGGAAAAATCTTTTATTTGATTTTTTTATCATTGTGAACTATTTTTGTTTTTAAAAATTCCAATAAAATCGTAAAAGCCAATGAAGCAAAAAGCCGATAATTTTAATTTGGCTCTATTTCTCAGTTGATTTTTACAGTGTAACGTGTCATTTGTTCACTTGCGCCTTCTGGTGGCTGAATTTAATGCTAATGTTTAATTTTGAATTGGCGCTGTTTAGTATTTTAGTATTAGGCCAAAAATAATGTTCCGAGTTCCCAAGAATTTTCTCGTGTAAAGTGTCGATGTATCAGTCACTATTTTTGGCTCCGCGGTGCGGCTGGTTATTTGTGTCTGTTAGATTTTTACTTACGAACCTAAATAATAATGCCAATATCCAATGTTAAAACAAATAAATAGCGTCGGAAACACTATACAACTGCAATGGTCGATATTTCGAGCTATCCTTTCTTTCTTGGCCTTGCTCATCTGATTCGCAGGTTGCGCCGGTGGGGCCTGAATTTTTGCCGCGTCCGTTGCGATTTCGCTCGCGTTCGCAGTCGATTTTCGATGATTACAACTGCAGGCGTAGACAGGAATAGCCCCGAGCATGTACCGCGACAACGTCGAATGAAAGCTCATGCCGAGCCCGGGTGGCCGATAACCGTAATCGTCGTCGTCGAGGAGATTCGACGGAGGTAGATTGCCGTAGTTGGGTATGATACTATCCTGTCGAATTTTATCGATAAGTGGCTCCTGAGCATCGGCGTCTGGCGCTAGTACAACTTCAGTGATTGCTGGTGCGACGCTTTTCGACTGTTTGTAAAAACGGAAGAATTTCTTTCGCCTCCTCTTTCGTGTCTTCGTGGTTATTGATGGTTTCCCGGGAGTGGTGTCCCGGCTCAAGTAACCGACGCAAGCCAACTCCAAAAGGGAACAAAATACAAATGTCATACAACTGAGCATCCATACATCTGAAAAACAGTAAGTTTTCTTACAGACAGTTTGCAACAAACTGTAGGTAACCATGTGACACCCGAATGCAAAAAATAGGACAGTCACTGATCAATATATTAGATATTAGGACAGTCATTGAACATTGACGAGCAACTAGGCAGGCACTAGACAGTCAATGAGGATGGATTATCAGCGTAACCTTTTTACTGCTACCTACCAATAGCTTTAACGTATGAAACTCGCGGTAGATTTCTAATGATATTTCCAAATTGAAACGTCATGGCCAGCAGCGAATTCACTCCTAGCATGGTTCGCGCCGGTATGGCGGCCGTACCGAGGCAAAATGCGATCCAAGAAATACATATGGTTAAATACGTCGGTAAGTACGCTTGCAATATGTACCAACCGTAGCGACGACGAAAGTTAAACTTCATCGTCAATTCGTGCCAAGTGCCAGCAGGATACAACTACAAAACAAGACACTGTCAGTGAAACTGTAGTTGCATGACCCCAAGGGGGAATCTTTGGCTAACTAGAATGGATGACCCCTGGGCACTGACGCCCAGTCACTCACTTCCTCTTTTCGCTCCCAAATAATATCGACCAAAGCGTAGTCGGCTAATTCGATAGTGTCCCTGATTGGCTTAACTCCGTTGGGACTCCAATTCATTTTCACTTCGTCCGTATTGTAATTGAAGCTTTCGAAAGTCAATTGGCAAATGACGTTGTCGAACGGAAACGAAACTAAATTCATCGTGCATGGTCCACTCAATTTGATTCTGAAGTACCAAAAATCGAGCTACAGTAAGACACTGGCCGCGAGCTACTGCAAGACACTGGTTCGTACCTGTAGTTAGTCCAAACAGTTCCATTTGGATATATCATAACAAAAACATTTCTAAAACAATAATCGACATTAATTTTTGAATTTGGCGCCTTTGCTGAAGCGAGTCAACTTTAGTGTAAAGTGTTGTTACCTCAGTTTTAAAAACCAGCTCTGTCGATCGGTTGTGTCATAGTTTTAGCTTGTTTTAGCTTGTTCAGTTTTTGCTCTAAGTGGTTTATTTACTTTTGTGTAAAGTGTTTAGCGCCAGTCTTCGCGCAGGATCTCACGTAGAACGGTTGCGTCCGATTTTTTTTCGCCGGCGATTTGCACAAATTTTCGTACCTGAATGGTGATTCATGAATGTCGGCCTCTTTGGAATTTATGAAACAAGAATTCGGGGTCCAAATCTTATCGAAAGTTTTATAAGTCAGTGACAAATTGTGTTTGCACGGATTCATATTGGCGTAACGCAACTCCGGATCGTACCATCGTTCGCTGATGTAAATGTCCAAATTAAAATCGCTGGTTATATCGCTGATCGTGGTCACTTCCTGCACCCACACTTCGACCTCGACCTCGACCGAATCGCCGGGTATTTTGTTGGGATTGTACGGCGTTAGAATCGTGCGAATTATTTCCAAATCTTTGGCGCACTTCGACGGAACTTGCCGTTTTCCCAGTACTCTCATGAAAGTTGAATTTTTGAACCAATTAATCTCTGATGAAACAAAATTCGTGACCGTACAAGTCACGAGCAGTGTCTTAATGAGTTTCATTTCTGAGACGATCAGGAAAATTACAGGAACTGAGGAAGTTTTTAAAGTCAAGTCAAGTTCCTTTAAATCGAGTCATCATGAAACATTTCAACGATCGAAAATAATTCGCCAGTTCGGTAAGCATGCGAAAAGTCGTCGAATGAATATTTCAACGACCGCTTTATTGTTAGAAAATCGAGTTATTGAGGTATGTTGACGAAAGATTTGAATAATTTATTCATATTAGCAAAAATGAACCGAAATTCGATTACAGCCTTCTTCACACGGAAGTCGTTTGAAACTTTCCTTATGACACCTACATATTTAAATACGCGTGCTTATGTTCAGGTAGGAGTTAACTTAGCCACTAGTCTGTTTATTACAAATTGAAACAGAAGGTGCAAGTTTATCTTCAAACAAGTCAGCGATCTACGATGAACAGCCAATGTATCAACAGCCTTTCTGCAAAATAAAGTAAGTCGACGATTAATCTAGTAAATCATAAAATAGGTCAATCTACTGATAAATTATAACAGCCATCTGCAAGCAAATCAATTGCTCTCTTCCAGTACAATGTCGGTAGCAATTTAGAAATAACTCTTAAGATTTATAAGGAAATCAACATTGTTCTACAATCAAAATAGACAACAATGAAATGAATAACTCAATGTTACATAAAAGTAATCCACGCCAAATCAATAACTATCTGCAGGAAATAAATCATCAGCGATTAGCAGACAATTAAGCAGCCGCCTACAAAGTAAATCAACTGCGATGTTTGGTAAATCGCACGAAGGAGCTTACAAGTAAACAGCAAATTTGAATTTCAACTATACTCAATAAGTAAATCAACAATCAACAAGTAAATCAATGACCATAATGTTAAATCGATGATTTACGAGTAAATCGAACATCTACCAGTGAATCACGGTCTACAAGTAAATCAACGATCATAGTCAAAAGTTATTCACAAGCCTAAACTACAGTGTTTTACTAGGAAATCAACGATCCATGAAAATCTACAGCTATTTACAGTAAATGAACTGCAATCTAAAACAAAACAAAAAAACAGATCTACAATTAAATCAATGAAATCTACAAGTAAACAACAGTCTGCAAGTAAGTCAACTGTCTTAGTCAAAAGCCAGAAAGAATGTTTTTTTAAATATCTAGCCCATTCATTGATAAATGAAATGGCAAGTTTCTTATTTGACCTTGATAACAAAACTGGAATGTGATCGCGAAAGTATGTATGTCCATTTACAGTATTCATTCTTACCAAAATGCATTAGTATTTTGATCTATCTCGGTTCTTATATTTGTTATTGGTATTTGTCCTTTCTTTGCCATTCCCTCCTCAGAGTAACTTACAGTACGTTTGACTATACAATCTAACAACGATCCTTCTCAAAATGCATTGGTATTTTGATAACTTCGTAAGTCTAAATCAACATAGCGTTCCACAAGGAAATTTAACCATCTTTAAAAATCTGCAGCTATTTGCAAGTAAATAAACTGCAATCTCAAAGAGAACCAAAACCATTCTGGAATTGAATGCACAAAAATTTGCCAAGTTGAACGATGGCGATCAACTGTTACTGTTTAATTAGACCAAATTATATGTATGCATTTTATGCAACTATAGTTTATGTGTCGCTATATCGTCCCATTTAATTTCCTAATCAATCGATAAAAGTCGCATCTTTTTATCAAAAAATAAAGTTTACAACACGAATAAAACATCTTTTTTCCGCGGTCCGAATTAATAATTCCAAAATACAAAAAAACACAATAAAAAAAGCAATTCAATATTTACAACGATGAATAAAACTCGAGCAAAGCGTCGCCGACGTCCAAGGGAAAAAAGTGAGAAAATTTTCTCAATAAAGGGAAGAAAATGAATACTAATACCAAAAAAATTCGTGTAAAAGCTGTGGAAAGTAGCTCGAAAAGGGACCGAAAAGCGAACAACAAGAAAGCGAAAAAATACAAATTTTCCAAAGCTGGATCATGGATAATCGGCGTTGAAGTCGAAAACTAACAATTTCGTGTCTTCGGTGCCGTTGCGCGAACCGACAGCGCATATCAACGTTGTCGGTGTCGCGCGCAATCGCCAAATGCAGCCGCCTGATCCGCCGCTGGGCAAACGAACGATGTTCCTCACGAATTCTCCTAAAAAGTTGCAAAAGAGCTAAAATGTCAACGAAAACGACCATTTCACACGCTCGTATCAAAAAAAGCTAAAAAATCCACTGGCTATTAACGAAAACGTGTCTCACCGGTCAACGTATCCCACAATTTCACAGTGCCGTCGTCGGACGATGTCGCAACCAAACCGCTTTCGAGGAATTGCAAACTGGTCACCGCCGTTATGTGCTTCTGCGGTCCGGCCAACGTATGCAAGCAACGGCCGGTGGTTATATCCCAAACTTTCAACGTCGAATCGGCGTTGCCGCTGACCAGAATCTTATCCCTCAACTCCATGCCGGACGTCAACGATTGATGGCCGACCAGTGTGAACAGACACTGGCCGTTGACGATGTCCCAGACACGGATCGACGTGTCCAACGAGCCGGAAACGACGATGTTACGTTCGCTATCGAACTAAAATTGTAAACAACTAGTCAACTACAGTCGCTATTGAACTATAGTTGACAAAATCATGAACTATAGTTGAATATAAATGAACTATAGTCGTGCTGGCTTGCTTACTTTTAGTGAGTAAACTCGATTCGTGTGACCGGCCAAAGTATGCAAGCAAGTTTCCGTTTCGACGTCCCAAACTTTTATCGTATAATCGTAGGCGCCCGATATGGCGCGTCGACCATCGAACTGTACGCAACGTACGGCGGCGACGTGGCCAGTTAAACAGTGCATGCATTCGCCGGTGTTAATATCCCACACGCGTAGAGTAGTGTCGCGACTGCCGCTGACTAGTCTACAAAACAAACAAAAAACACGTCGTCGTATCAAGATTTCCGTGAAAAAAAATACGAAGAGACGGCTAGCGACTTACATATTGTTTTTTAACGCCATACAGCGCACGGTCGACGTATGGCCGGACAACGTGTGAACGCATTGACCAGATTCCGTGCTCCAAACTTTTACAGTGCGATCGGTCGAGCCGCTGACCACCATGTCGCCCGATTCGGTTAACTGACTGCACCAAACGCCGCCGCTGTGACCTTGTAACGTGTGCAAACACTAAACGCAAAAAACAACGATATCGCACATCGACTAGAGCCTTCCACGAACTACAGTCTGGTTAAATAAATGAACTAGTTACCTCGCCGTTCGACAGATTCCAAATTTTGAGCGTATTGTCGTCGGAGCCGCTGACTATAAGATCGCCGCTGATTTGCAAACATGTTATAACGTGATCGTCGTGACTTTTCAAAACGAGCTCGCGCAAGGGCGGACCTCGGCGCCAATTCGTATGAATGCGACGATGCCTCAAGTAGACTTGTTTCGACAGATCGACATCGTCGCCGCACAACGACCTCGGCTGAGCAACGTTCGACGACGCCGACGTCGGACAGATCGACGACGACGACGACGACGACGACGGCGGCGGCGGCAGGGAATTAGGGAAAATTTTGGCTATACGACATTTTTCTTGCCACAGCAATTTATCTTCGGACAGCTTTCGCCAATTGCGACAAGTCATAGCTGCGTTTAGTAAATCTCGAGCGGATAAAAACGATAAAACGTTGAGAGCGAGCTGCAAAAAAATTGCAATTTTCATGAACTGTACGTTTTTAGTTACTATAATTGTTCAGTAACTACCGGCTAGTGACAAAATATGGCATGAATTTGTTTTTTTCCTCACTTCAACGGGCAATTGAGAGATGAAATCCTTTTGAAAGAGTGGTTCGATAGTTCGGCGAACGTGTCTGACTTGCGATAGGTTACACTTTTTTACGAGTAAAGTCAGCGCTTGCACTTTATCGATGTCGTTCCACGACTAAAAACGCGTTAAGAATGTTCACTAAAATTGCTCGAGAACAAAAGAAACGAGCAAAAACTAGTTACTTCGAAATAATTGAGCCATTTTCGTAGTTCTTCGTTGTGCGGCGTCGATTCGAATTCGTCGCTGGAGGCCGATAAAATCGACACATTTTTCTCGCCGTCGTTCGCAGATGAATTCAACGAAAACGAATCGTCGCCCGTTGAAGCGGAAAAAGCGCTCGAACCGCTGCAAAAAGACACGAAATTCTTTTGCAAAACGAAACGAGCAAAAAATCGAAACAAAGCGAGGCGTTTACCTAGAATTATTTTGATTGCACGGCTTTTTTCCTTTCAAAGGCAATTGGTCCAAGTCGGCTTTTCTTTTACTCTGCAAAAAAGGTTTCCGAATAAAAGCGATAAAAAAACAAAAAAGCTATCACAATTTCGAAAAACTTTGGTATGAAATCAAAATTTACCTTGTTTTTTAAAGCGCAAGACGAGGAAAACGACGAAAGCGCGTTGACAAATGGCAAATCGTCGTTCGACGACGAAGGCTCAATGAATTCGGCGAGAAAAAATTCGTCCATTATTATGAGATTATTTTTCAAGCTTTAAAATTTGTTTTATTTTTTCGCGTAAGGGTGAAATTCTAGAAACACGAAATTTTTTCGTTATTGATGCACGTTCAAACGGACCTGCGCATCAACAATTTTCGACTGTCATAAACCTATACGTTCTTAGTTACGACGCATTCTTAATTGCGATAAACAAAAAAATACTTGCAAATCAGCAATTTGTATGAAACTAAATAAACAAAAAACCAATCAAGAAATTTGTTTGCGGAATGAACTTTACTAGCTTTATTTTCACGATTACCAGCAAAAATAGGGCTCACGACGTTGAACAAAATAAAACACGCGAAAACATTAAACAAAAAACAAACAAAATTTTCGAATTTCTATCATTCGTTTCCGTTCTTCGTGTTTTCGTCGTTGGTCGTCGCAGGTGGCGGGCTGCTGGTAGCAGGTGCTGCTGCAACTGTTGCCGTTGGTTTTTCAACTGTTGCCGTTGGTTTTTCTTTTTCTTGTCCAGCCAACATTTGCTGCATCATTGATTTCATCATGTCCATCATTCCGCTCGCTGAGTCTACAAAAAAACAATTATTGGTTCGAAATGTTCATAGATAGTGCCAACTCTTAGTTTATAAATCTGTACAACTATAGTCTCTTGTTACCGACTTTTCTCTTTCTCACCTGGGGAGCTAGAAGAAGCGCTCGCCGCGTCCGTATTTTTGTTTTTCGTTTGACTTTCCAACATTTTCTGCATCATCATCATATTGGACATCAGCAACGGCATCATCATGCTCATCGAGTTCCCGTTACCGCCTGCGAATCAAAATATAGTTAATTAATATTCCAACCTGTAGTGTCGTCGACAAGTTTTCCTACCCGCAGAACTTTTCGAAGCTTGTTCCATCATTTGTTTCATGGATTCCATCGACGCCGCCATAGCGGCGGTATCCGGATCGGATTTCACACTGTCGACATTCGTGGATACGGGTACGGCGTAAACGGGCGTCTGTAAAAAAAGATTTCTCGATTAACAAAACCGCATGTAAGTTTAATTCGTAAACAAAAATACTGACTTGTTGCGACTGTTGTTGTTGTGGCTGCGCCCAGTATCCGGCGTTGGTCGGCATGCGAGCGGGCTCGCTCGACGTCGTCACGCCCGAGTAACCGTAATAGTTATATCCCGGATAAGCCGGCGGATAGTTCGACTGGGCGCTCGCATCCGGCGTCGTGTACCTCATCCGTTTGCCGCCGTATCCGTCGTCGGGATAATGTTGTTGAGGATATCCGTATCCGTACCATTGGCTATTGTAGCCAGCGGGAGGTCCGGCCGCGGCGGCGGCGGCCATGCGCGCCGCAGCAGACTGTTTGGGTTCGAGTAGGGTAGTGCCGGGGCGAGCGAGTTTCATTTCGACCTAAAATAAAGGAACTTATAGTTCATTGATATTATAGTTAGTATTCAACTATAGTTCATCGACGAACTTCACGTAGTTGATACATACGCAACTAGTTGACCGCAATATGCACCTATAGTTGTTAATCACTCCGCGTAACTATAGTTCGTCGACAGGTGAAACTATAGTTCCCTGACGACTATAGCTCATACAGAACTATAATTCAACGATAACTACAGTTCGCACGCAACTAAAACTCATCCTAAGAAGCACGGTATTGTTGATATGCAACTACCGTTCATTAACGACTATAGTCCCATGAGACCTATAGTCGTTACCTGTACTGGTCCCGATAAGTGACTAATAAAACTAATTACCTGTCTGCCCTTGATGTCAACAATATGTTGGGCGAGTAACGTATCTATTATAGATTCGTCTTTAAAAGCAATAAAACCGAAACCTATAGGAATTACATAATATAACAATATATATACCTGTCAATAAATATAAACAAATATAAAAAAGTCAAAAATATATATTAATAGGGATATGAACCAGTTCAAAACTTTGTTTCATTTTCCACTTTTCCTTACCTCTCGAGTTGGTACTGTTCTCGTGCAACATTATGTGCGCTTCGGCGACCTGAAATTTGTTTTTAAATTTAGTTTTCGAGGGATTTTCATGAATTAAAGATTTATCTGACTTCGCCGTAAGTAGAGAAAAATTCCTTCAATTCATCTTCGCTGAAATCCAATGGTAATCCACCGAGAAACAGCCGACGTCGAATGCCGGTCGATGTATTCGCTTTTCGCTAGAATTAAAACAAAAAATTCATTAACTGAGCAACAATTGGATTTATTGACAAACAATATTCAAAATAGTTACTCATTAGACAACTATAGTTACTAAACTAAACAACTATAGTCACTTTTAGAACAACTACAGCCATATATTAACTGTAAAACTAGAAAAAAACAACTTTTAAGGCTCTTAGCCAGGCACATATTTTGTTTTTAAAAACAAACTTACGAGAACATTTCTGGCCATAAGACGCTTCGGATCGATTTGCTTTCCGTCCAATAGATGCGGCGTCGTCTTCAGCGCGAAATCCACCGAATCGGGATGTTCGAACGTTATGAATCCAAATCCGCGACTCTTGCCCGTTTCGGAATCCGACAATATTTGCGAGTCTTCGATTCGTCCGAAATAACTGAAATACCCTTTCAACATGTCCGCCGTCGTTTCTCGCGTTAAACCGCCGACGAAAATCTTGCTTAAAAAGAAAAGTTTCGCTTGTTTTTCAGTTTTACAAAAAAAACATTTTTCTTTTTTTTATAAATTTACCATGGATTTTCGGGTTCATTGTTGTAGAAATTTCTTTTTTCTCCTTTCTTTTCTTCCGACATTGTTTTTTCGAATAAAATTTGATAACAAAAAACAGCCGCTAATACGCAAACAGTTCGTCAAGAAATTTGTTTGTTTTTTCCGAATTTAACGCGTAAGAAAATTTTGCTTATGTTCAAATTGCTAACAGGTTTGTATTGCAATATGCATAATTATTTTAACTTACGTAACCTGAATTTCAATTTAGCGCTTTTTTAAAAATTGAGATTTTTTTTCAGAAGGTGTTTTTATTTGTTGTATCTATTTTATTTGTTGATGTTGATTGTAAAATATACGTATTACGGAAAAGCAAGCGCAATTCTAGCACGTTTAATTAAGATACGCAATAACAATTTTAAAAACAAATTAGTGACATTAATTTAATCACTGTCTGCGCCGTCGGACGACGATCCTTCGTACCCCCCGAGTAAACTCAGACCACTGGTGGTCGACGATGAAATCGGTTTCGACGTTGTCAATGGTCCGCTAGAGGCTTGTAAATCTTTCGAAACAGTGGATATTTTGCTTTCGGATGTTTGAAGAGGTTCATTTTTTCCTTTCGTCGATTTTTTAAGAATAATCCCGCTCAAAATTGTTTTCTGGTTGACCAGTTTGGATTTCTTAGCCACGGATTGAATCGGAGGTTTATCTCGCTAAAAAATAGCAAAAAAACTCATTGTTCATTGACTATAGTTGTTCAATAGATAGTAGTCTTTCGCTGACTATAGTTGTTCAGTGAGTAGTTATTCAGTGTCTATTTCAGTGTTTCTCAAAGTTATGGCATTCGCGTACCACTTGGAAGGTAATCAACATTGCGTCACACTGACTTATTGGATGGTCGCGTACCACACTTTGAGAAACACTGGTCTATTTGTTCAATAGCCAATATTTCTCAACTATAGTTGCTCTATGGCTATAGATCTTACCTGTTTGGGTACTTCTCGACTGGTCGACGGCTCCATTTGTTCAAATTTAACACCCTCGTCGTCGTCGTCGCCGTCATCGTCGTTGCCACTTTCGTCGTCGTCGTCGGCGTGTCGTTTCAATTTATTCTTGTCGCCAAACACGGATCTAAAAACGGCACGTTTGGCAATCGAAAAGCTATCGAATCAGATAAAATGAAAACAACTTTTACTTCACAAAAGCCTCGTCTTCGTCCTCTTGACGTTTCAACGCCGCAGCTTGTTCTTTAGTCACTTCTCGAATCAACGAGGCGTAATCGGTTTTGCCCTGGCGCTGGTTCATCTCCTTCAATTCTTCCAATCTTTCTGCAAAACGAAATTCAACTTTCAAATTCAATGAAAAAGAAACAAAAAGTGACGAGACATGTTACCTAACGCGTCCATTTCGAATCTACTCATTTTCGTTCGTTTTTCAAGCATTTTCATCGGATTCGTCGCGTCTTCCTCTTCTTGTTTTTGAATTTCACGATCTTGAGCTTGCAGTAGCTTTTCGGCTTCGAACAATCTCGTCGATCCGTGTTCTTGCGAATAATCACAATTTTTCAAATCCGTCTAGAAATTATTTCGTAGATAAAAACCTCAATACCAAAGCAGAAAATTTGTTTTCTTTCTTACCTTGAAAGTAATTTCCGCCAAACATCCTGGACATCGAATATAAAAACGAAACAGGGACAATCCCAAGAAATCGTCGTCTTCCACGGTCTCACGGCGAGCGTTGAATTTCTTTCCTTTATAGATGTATTCGCCGCACGTATTGCACCTAAGAAAACAAACAAACGGACGTTAGTGATCAATTTGATTAATCAATTGTGATTAAATTGAAAACTACAGTTGATGAACTAAATGCGATAACAGCGAGATCAATAGTTGATAACTGAGACGAGACAATAGTTTATCAATGGGTCAACTGTAGTTGATCACTTGGACGACTGGAGTTGATTAATGAGAGATGAATAGTTTCAATCCTGACAGAACTGTAGAACTATTAACGACACAATAGTTTACATATTCGCCGGCTACAGTTGGACACTATACGACTATAGTTGATCACTGAACTACTATAGTTGAACATTGAGTCGACGATAGATGATCAACGTGAAGGCTACAGTTGAATTAACAAAGATTTAGAGTTGAAAATTGAGGACTTTAAATGTTGAGCCGACTATAGGTGATCACAGACAGACGACTATAGTTGATAGCTAAAAACAGTTGACAGACAGTATGAAAAACTTTTTTGTATTTGCCTCATATTGAACGGCGCCATAACTCGGATAACGTATTGCCGATTTCGTTCGACTTTACATTTGGGAATTTTTCTCGGATCGAAATCCGGCGGATAATATTTCTAAAAAAAACAACAAAAATTCCGATAAAAAATATAAGATCGTCCCCAAAATCTGTCCGATAAGTCAAAAACAAAGCAAAAATCTTACGTTTAAAACTTTTCTTTCCGTGCCAGTCATTTTAATAAAAACCCAATAAATTAATTTTTCGAAATCGAGGATTTTTTCGACGAATTTTCCGAATATTCGCGAGACGAATTTTTCTGTACAGTACACGGACTTCATTACTTACGATGCGCAAGTTCATAATCACTTATCGCAAATGATATCAAAAATGCTGAAGTAAACTTTATTTCACCATTATTCAAATACCTGCCGTTTGATTTTATTGCAGTTCGTAACGGTGCATTCTACAGTAGGAATTGTTTTTTTATTAGACTTGCAAGTTCAAAGGAATTTCATCTACTTATAACAATTTGAAAAACTTTTTTTACAGTAACCGTTATTTTTTTCTACTTTGATTCACAGGTTCCCTTTCTTTTACTTTAAAATTAAAATGCAATTTGAAATGGATTAAGGTCGTTTGTCATAGTGCGATCGTTTTCGTCCCGTTTCTTGTCTCGTCGCGGCGGCTAAATGAAAGAAATTTAATTTTAGCGTCGCTGAAGCGTAACGATCGGGTAATCTTTTAGAAACTAGCAATTTTCGCTCGCCGCAAGCGTTTTTCAGCTAATTTCTGAAATTTTTTGAAATTTTCAATTAAGTACTTAATTCTTTTTGTTTCTTTGTCAATTTGCGACATTTTAGGGTAATTTTTCTTGTGTATTTTTTTGGTTTTGTTCCTCGAACGCTTTTTGTGTTTGTCGTTTTAATTCCCCGTAAAAATTTTTTGTCGATAATTCATTTCCGTTTTTTTTTATTGAATTCTTTTCGGCGTCGAGAGCTGACGTTTTTCCGTCCGTTTGATTAAATTAATTTCGCGCGTGCGGTTCACAAAAAGAACTCGGAAAATCGTTTTTCGTATTAAATAGCGAACCGCGTTTTTGTCATTTAACGTCTAATTTTCTAAAACGCAAAAGAATTTTCTTTCTTTTGTTTTATTTATTTATATCAATACCCCGCGGCTGAACTCGTGTTTTTTATTTTGACACGGTTGAATGAATTGTCGAGTCGACGTTCGAAAGGTTTGCGACACTTTTCGTCACCGCCCGAGGCGCTTAGTCGGCGTTTTTTCGAAACTTATTCAATGAAACAAAATTTTTCTTGCCGACGTCAAAAATTGATGTTCGCCCATTCGTTGTTGAATGGCGACGACGAATCATCTTTTAAGTGAATTTCAGCGGAGGACAGAAAACAAATTTTCAGCATTGTCGATCGACGATGTGTGTACATTTAAAGAACTAACGACCCAACTGACGACATCGAAATTTTTAAAACGTGATCAATAACGTCGTCGGTTCGTATGTCTGTTACGACGTACGACAATTGGACGACGTAGAAGGAGCTTTTTTATCTTGAGTGCAATATTGGTACAACCGTTGTGAATCATATTCGTACGCCGGTTCAACGCGTTTAAAAGCAAAAAAAACACCCTTGCTTGGTCGTTATCGCGCACCGTCGACGAACGAAACACGACGAACGGCTTGTTTATGTTGTTTGTCATCCGAGGTTGTCTAATAATAAAAGCCTGTATATGTTGCAGCAGCGCAAAACAAAATTCGTGTCGCGTTGTTCCGCTGGTGTTTCGATGTAACGTCGTACGGCGTCCCCCTCGGTGAAGGCGCGTTGTGTTTTTTGCTGCCGATCGTTTTACGCCCGCCCGCGCGACGTTAATTGTTTGAACGATTAATAATAAAATAGATTCAGGTTATGTAACTCTCGAAACGTTTCTCCCTCCCAACATCCGACAACGACGATGAGTCGTAATCGAGTTTGTGGTTGCACTCGAGTTTTGGGACCCTCGAAAAAAGTTCTCTTTATTATATCGTCTTAGGAAAACGACCAGACGAAAAACATTTAGCCAGTCCGTCGGTCGATCGTGTTTTCGTTTGGGATTTGTGTTTGTCTCGTTTTGGAACGAAACGAAAACACGTTTAAGTAGTTTATTTTTTCCGTCGACTATTTTGGCCGTTTTCTTTTGGTGAGAAATGAAAACAATTTCATTGTCGATCGTCGTCGCCAGTTTTATAATCCGAGGAACGAGTTCTTTATTCCATTTCTTACAAACAATTCAGTCAGTGAAGTATTTATAGTGGTCTAGCCAGCGAATTTTATGAAGTTGGAATGTTGCATGATAATTGCTTGACCATCGATTTATAAATGACTGGCTAGTTACTCATAATTGCCTGGAAGGAAATTAAGCAAGTTGTTTATAAACGTTTGGAGCGTGACTAATAATTTGCTTGTCAATGTCTAACTGCCAAGCGAGTGACCAATCAACCAGACTTACTCACACTGGGCACTGGAGCAGGCACTGAAGATCTCCAGTCACCCAGGATCTCATGTCATGGTCATCTTTAGTTGCTGAACATACTTAGCTTATTCATTGAGCCGGTGAACAACTACTGTCTATAGGCACTGAGCAACTATCGTTAGCCACTGGACAACTATCTTAAACCACTGAACAACAACTGTAGGAACTGAACAACGACATTTCATTTGTCACCTGTTGGGCCATTGTAGAGTTGCCATCGAACTGCCTGTCAAGCGAACGTACAAGCCACTGCCCGAGGCAGATTTAACTGGCGTAGACCACTGTACACGCTGAACAACTAGTTACCAATACATCTTTTTATAACTTTTTGCGCTGATTGATTCGCACCAATAAGTTTCAATCGCCTAAAGCTGTATATTTGTCATTGACTACCAACGAACCCTTTTTGCAAAAAGTTCGCTCGTGCTGTAGCGGCGCGTTTTTTTCCTTCTCCACTGAATAATAATCTGGCGTTTTGTGGGTTTTTTTCAAATGGTAATGCGTTTGAATTAATTGAATTAATTTTTGCCATTCTACTCACCCCGCGTCCAATGTGGCGCGTTGAACAGGATAAGACGGCGAAAAGTAAGCACTTGCTTCGCTCGCCGCCGCTGCAGCTCGTCGTCGTGCGACGACGTGTAAATTTTGTGCAATCAATGTGATGAAAGATTTATGTTCTTTTTTTTATGGTGGGTCGTTACTACGCGGCCGGCGATATAAAATGTTTCCTTTTTGATGTATTTATCGTTGTGTTTTTACTATTCTTCAGGTTGCTCGGCGATCGGCATTAGGACAACGAAATAATAAAATAAATTTCCCATTGAAAGGAAAGGAATAGAGAGAGAAAGAGGAGCATTTTCGACTTTCCCGTTGGAGGAGAAAATTTTCTAAATTTTCACCGATCATCGTTCGATACACCTTCGAGCCAACGGAGTTATAGTTACCAAATTTGCTAAGCGACAGAGTCGAAGGACGACGACGAATGGTTTATTGGACGTGAGCGTATCGCCGTCGCATCGAAATATTTCCCGGTTAAACAGGCGGGACGTTAATTTTGCATTTTATACAAGAATACAAACTTGCTTACGATGATTACGAGCGAAATTCGTCACGTGGCGCACGTGGTTTGTTTCGTAACGTTCATATTATTATTCGAATTGGGCACGGGCGGTTTACGTTTTTGGTCGTTGGCGCGCGACGACGTCGACCCCGTCGAACAATACGGTTATTTCGGCTCGGCCATATTGTATTTATTACGTTTAGCTAGTTTACTGGTGCTGCCGCAATGCGTGTGCAATATGTTGGGTTTAATATTATTCAATTCGTTCAAAGACAAAATATCATTGAAATCGTCGCCACTGTTGGCGCCGTTCGTATGCGTGCGAGTGGTGACCAAAGGCGATTATCCGGATCTCGTGCGAAAGAATATCGCGGCCAACATCGAAACTTGTTTGAAAGTCGGCATGGAAAATTTCATGGTCGAAGTGGTGACAGATAAAGCGTTGAATTTAGCGAAAAACCCTCGCGTTCGAGAAATCGTTGTGCCCACGACGTACCAAACGAAATCAGGAGCGTTGTTCAAAGCGCGAGCGTTGCAATATTGCTGGGAAGAAGAAGTAAACGTGTTGCGCGACGAAGATTGGGTCGTACATTTGGATGAAGAAACGTTGCTGACCGAGAACAGCGTCGGCGGCATATTGAACTTTTGCTGCGATAAAACACATCAATTCGGCCAAGGCGTTATCACGTACGCAAATGGCGATATCGTCAATTGGATAACTACTTTGGCCGATTCCTTTCGCGTCGCCGACGATATGGGAAAGCTTCGATTTCAATTCTATTATTTTCACCGTCCGTTGTTCGGCTGGAAAGGCTCGTATGTGGTTACGTCGGTAGCTGCTGAACGTAAAGTGACATTCGATCATGGACCTGATGGATCAGTCGCGGAAGATTGTTATTTCTCGATGATCGCTTATCGCGACGGATATACGTTCAATTTCATCGAAGGCGAAATGCATGAAAAATCTCCATTCACCATTTGGGACTTCCTCCAACAGCGCAAACGGTGGCTGCAAGGCATCTTCCTCGTTGTACACTCCGGTCAAATACCATGCAAAACGAAAATCTTCTTGGCCCTATCGCTTTACGCGTGGGCCAGCATACCATTCACGACTTCGAATGTGTTTTTGGCAGCATTCCTGCCGCTGCCTTGCCATCCTTTATTCGATTTTCTCGTTGCGTATGTGGGCGCTGTGACATTATATATGTACATTTTCGGCGTATTGAAATCGTTCAGTCATCGTTATCGGAGTAGACCGTGGAAATTGTTATTTTATACGCTTAGCGCGTTATTTATCATACCGTTTAACGTGTGCATTGAAAACGTGGCCGTCCTATGGGGTATGTTCGGAAGGAAGCACCAATTTTACGTGGTTCGAAAAGATACGGTTGTGTTCAACGTGTAAATCGAATGGTACCGCCGCACTCTTGACTTCTAAACCTTTGACATTTTTTGTTTTTACGAGCACTTTCTTTCTCCGATCTTAGGTTTTTATATTTATTGAATTTTAATTAGAATTTATATTAAACGATTTTTGGCTTTTCATTTCTCATTCGTAAGTTTATTTCGCGATGTGGATTTTTGTTTTCACCCGACCGAGCTTTACCATTTATACTCGTAGAGTTAACTACGCGGCGCACTGTAGAAGTAGCATCAACGAATCGAATGGGTACGATGAAAAAAATGCAACAAAGTAACTACTTTAGGAATCGAATCTGTGTTTGTCGTTTGTTTGTTTGTTTGTTTTTTGTTTAAACGGAAATAATTTTAATCGTTCGCTTTTTTACGTACTTTCGTAACGAAAAATTACGTTTTTTTTTGTCGCTCCGAGTTATTTTTATATTATAATTATACTAGTTAACGAATTTATTGAGCGTTTTTGTCGTTTTTACTATAGACAATTAATAAGTAATTTTTTTGAAACGCTTTGAATATTAATTGAGAATGGAATTGCATAAAATATTAAAAGGTGTTTGAAGACGATAAATATTTAATTTTAATTGTAATTCCGACATTGAATAATCCAGGAGACTGTTCAGCAGGTGATCAAACAACTAGTCGTAAAGCAATTACAGGCACTGAACCCAAGAACTGGAAAATTATAGTCAATGAACAACTGTCTTTAAAGTATAGTCTCTCGTCAACTATAGACACAGAACAAAGTTTGGACGACTATAGGCATGGAATAACTGCATACTGAACCACAGATGCGTTCACTGGACACATAATTATAGTAACTGGCTAATGTTACCCCTGGACTGCTGTCCTGAGTGTACAACATTACTGATTCACTGACAAATTTCATCATTGAGCAACTATATTCACTGTACAACTAGTAGTCGCTGAGAGAATAATACTGTGTTCACCGGACAACTAACCTCAGTGAATAACTATAGTCACAGGACAACTATACTTACTACAAGCAGTCAGTGTACAAGCTATATTTACCAAACACTATAGTCACTGAACGACTACAGTTATTCGTAGTGTCTTCAAATCTAGGGACTTCACCTATAAACGGTATGGAGGCGCAACTTTCTCTGCTCTCTGTATCCAGCCATGTGTGCAAAATTTGCCTCTAGAAATCGGTCGACATATTGAAAAGAAGAGTTATAGTTTTGCTAGGTATATATCTTGCCCTTGAAGATGGTTTCCGAAACGGAAAAAATGTTCTGTTTGGATAAAATCGGAAAAGTTTAGGATGCTACGATAGTTTCCATAGGAACTCATTTCCCTCGAGCAAGCCAATTATTAATTTCAATGTTTCTTCTTTTGACCAATTTACTTCTTCTTTTACTTCGCCAGTCGATTCTTCTGATTTTTTTTCTTAATTAGAAGGTTAACATAACTGTGAATCTCAGTATTTTGCAATATATTAAATGCAATACTTCATTTCGACGTCATTTTTATCCTAAAAAACTCAATTGTGACAAATCTCAGACAAATAATAGCAAGCTGTACATCGAAAATCGCTTTTTGAGATACCATTGCGCAATGTCATGAAACATTTTATGGAAGGAAGTCAACCAATCAGAAGTGAATATTGCGTAAAATGTCGCTTGAATTCGATAGGCGAGCGAATTTTTTTGTCGCTGCGCGGCGGTAAATAGTTTTACTAATTCTATAAATCTACTTGTAGTCATAATAAATTTCTGTATTTGCTCCTGGCTAGCGATCGTCTGATGTCAGTTGTTGGTACACCTGATGTCGGCTGTTGGCACAACTCAACCAGGCTACTGCTTATGCGGTTGCTGCAGGCTTATGCCAACGATACATGAGAGCTTTTGCTGTAAAGAAACTGGGCACGATCAATCTGCTCCAATTGAAAAAATTGCAGCAAACTGTACTGGACTTTGCTGTATTACTGAAAATGAAATCTTCAAAACAATGTGCACAAATGCAATGGTAATTTGCTTATATGAACACATGGCTAGTTTTGTTCAATAGTGTATTATTTATATTCAGATTGTTGCCATAAATGCCGAACAATATGTGTCATATAAAGGTTACCCTTTTGTCCAGCCAGTTGCTTCGAGGTTTGGACATAAGTTTCTCAAAGATTTTTTTGTTACTTCAGTGTACTTCATTTTGCAGAGAACTCAGGTTTTGAATTTGAAATCTCAACATTGTAAAGTTGGCTGGCATTAAGAGCAGTCGGTTTTTAACTTTGCCCTCCCTTGTGCTCCCTCCGGCCAACTACAAGGTATTACTATGGCCTTATACACTTCATTTAAACAGTTTCGATTTGGATCATGGAATGTTCGTATGGTTAATGGTACAGGGGCGGGGAATGAAGTTATCGAGGAACTCACGACGTCAGCAAATTCCGACGCCAAAGACGAATTCTACAAACATCTTACGAACATTTTCAACGAATTATCAGCGAAAAGCTCGTTCATGTAGGTTGATTGGAAGAATTCTTCGTTCATTGGAAGAAGCTGATTGAAAATTTGTGCTTGTGTGATTTGTTTAATGATCTAACGATAAGTCGTTGTCTGTTTAAATTGTACTACACCTTCAAGTTTTGAAGTCGAGAACTTAATAATAATAATGAACCATTTGAGACTAATTTGTGGGGAAGCTGGAGTTTCCCTTAAATGTCGCCTGAATGTCGCATCGAATGTTACCTGAAATATCGGCGTGTGATACGGTCTTAAAGTCGAATCTGAATCTAATTCTGTATTTCGGAATCATTCGCGTACAGGAAACTGTTCTAGATTTTCAAAGAATTCGTCCTTGAAACTTTTCTTAGACAGTGAATGGAAGAGATTTTCGCGTCGAATTTCGAATATTATTTACTTTTGATACCGGCCTCGATTCCCGTTACGTTATTTTTCCTTTATCTCGCTTGGATGGGCCACGAATTTTTCGTCAATAATTAATAAAAAACAAAAAAATGTCCGCAGGTATCCACGTTTTTTTTAATAAATTGGCAGATATTTAGCTAGCCAGCTAACTATTTTTGCCTTTGAAGCGATTAACAGGGAACTTTATTAGTTAACATCGATAGACGACGAGTTTTTTGTTTTTCCGAGTCTAAACGAGCATTTTTGTCGAATTTTAGAGCAATTAGAGGAATTAGAAGTGTTGAAATCGATCTACGACGGCGATAGTAATTTTAAAATACTAGACAACACCGATTGTACGGTTATTCAGTACTTTTTCGGGCAAGAAAACGATAGTAAATCGTTTTTACTCGAATTTCGCTGGCCGTTGGATTATCCGACGTCGTCGGCGCCGATTCTCAACTTGGAATTGTTTTATAACAAAAATTTAGTCGGCGAAGCTAAGGAACACATTTTAGCTCGGCTCAAGCAAGAAATCGAAAATTTATCTGGCATGCCGATGACGTTTTCGCTCGTCGAATTCATAAAAGAGAATTTCGACGATTTACTCGAGTTGCAACCGATGCAACTCATCAGCGTTGCGAACAGCGACGATCACGACGCGATTTCGCAAAAATCCGTCGTCGAGAAAAAAGAGCAACTGTCCAAATCGCAAAAGCGAAAATTGTGGGATCGAGGAGGCGACGATAAAGAGCGAGGCTGGAATTGGGTGGACATCATCAAACATCTCAGCCAGACAGCCGATAATTAGCTCCGATTTCAACCTGTGATAACTAATTTGTTGACATGCTATTTTTGTTTTTGTTGTTATCTATTACGGTGTCAGTTTATTAAAACAAAGTTTCATAGCAAATAATGACATCTTTTAGGTCTCGTTCGTCGTTTAACTGCAATTTCTCATTTCACTAGATTACAGTAGCGATAGATAATTTGGTTTTCATGGCAATTTTTCAAGATGAGTCACTGAAACATTTCCGATTTTTATTTCCTCGCCGATAAATACTTTTCATCGTACAAAAATACAATGGTCCGCAGACGCGGGCCTTCTTTCTTGTTTACTTTTTCGGGGCTATAAGTAGATATGTAAATTAATAGCAAACCTCGTTCGTCGTCATTGCGGGGGACGCGGGGATCAATTGCAGAGATTTTTGAGGGGGCTTTTCTTCTTTTTGCTTTAAAACCGGCTTGGCGTTGCTCAGTTTCGACTTGTGACACCTTTTGGAAAATTTTCGCTCGTTTCCACGTTGTTTTCTCAAACTTGAATCAGAAAACAAATTTTTCGTTTCTCCCGAAAAGAACTGAGACCAAAATTCGATGTTATCGAATTACTGCAGTTTTTTCCTATGGATTTTCATAGTTTCTTGTTATGGAGCGATTCAATCTACAGTAAGACGCGAAACGCGCGCTAGCCAGTGAGTTTTCGAGCAATTTCTTGCCGCTTTCAGATTCCTGAGGAAGTATTGGCCAGATTGAAGAATTCTTCCACTCTGTCGGAAGTGATGAACAAAATCAACGTCCGAGGGACGGCGTCTACCAGTAAGAAACGAATTTTCGCTTGTTTCGGCTTAGTTGTCGCTTTTCGCGCGTTTCGAGCTTGGCGAACGCAAGTTTTGTTGAATATTTTCGGCATGAGGCGCCCATTTCAGTTTCGCTGGCCGGCGCCGGTTGGACTCGAGTAGGAAGTCTGGGCTCGTCGCCGGATAAAAATATCAGCGCGTCCTCGCACAATTTCGTCGTCGGTAAGCCCAACGACAGCATGCGACAGTAACGGCGGTGGCGGATCACGAAAATTGCCTGTCTAGTTGGGGTTTAGGTGCCTTTTTTCGTTACTTCATTCGAAGACACATTTTAGGCGTCTTTTTTTTTCATTTTTTCTCAGCATGCATCGTAACTTTCGGGCTAATGGCGTCTCGTTTTTTGTTTTCCAAGCGATTTTCAATCTTCTACGTCCACTGTCTATTTTCAGCTCCTACCCCGAGGGTCGTTGATGGCGTCGAGGTACTAGCCGACGCCCATCAATCGAAGGACTCGTGCAAAGTGGTACAGATTTGTACCGCCGTTCCGATAAAGAAGGAAGTCAATGTTTACTACTTTCCCGAGTGCATCGATCTCCCTCAATGTTTGGGCGGGTGTTGCGATAATTCGCACAATTGTCACCCGTTGCAAACAACTCCCGTGAAAGTTCCAGTAAGTTTTCTAGCAATTTTACTTAACAGTCGAAAAATGTGCAGTTTCTTGCAATTTTGCGTAACTGTCTCAAGAAGTGCATGACATTTTGATTTTTTAGGTCAGTTCTTGGACGTACGTCGGTTACGTCAACGGACAACCTACTTTCGAACCATCGACTACTTTTCTAGTGGATATGCAAAAACATTTGAATTGCGATTGTTCGGTGTGCGTGAAAGCTCCAACGTGCGACACTACCATACAGGAGCCAATCGGCTGTCAATGCGTTTGTAAAAATCAAGCATCTTCGGCGAGTTGCAAAGGTAGCAGCTTCGAAACAACTTTCGAGAAATGTCTTACTTGGAAGTCGTTGATTTTAGGCAATAGCCAGTGGTCTGCGGAAACCTGTTCCTGTCAATGTGTCATAAAAAGTTGCCCGGCAGGCCAAAAACTTTCAACTAAAGATTGCATGTAAGTGATTCATTCATTAGCTGTTTTGCAACTTCTGACTGATACGCAATTTTAGGTGCATCGGACCCGGAAGTGTTACCACTGGGATACCGGATCCGGTGATCGACTTCGGCACTGGCTCCAGATCTTCCTCAACGCGTATTAGGCACTCGAGAAGCCTTCGGTTTTTTCGCAAGCCAAAAACGTATAGAGTTCTACGCTAATGCCGTTCTGCGATTGATACCGTTTATTTTTTGTGTGTGGATATTGTCGTAGCGCGCACATCTTGTTTATTTATTCGGATGCATTAAAGATAATAATATAAAGCAAAATTTATGCAATTTATTTTATTCATAAAGTATTTTCTATACAAATTTCACGCTTGCTCAAAACAGACAAACGAGCAAAAATCCGATTAGTGTTCAAAAACAGAAGTACGGTAATCAATATCGTTGTCATTCATCGAGAAAAAAATCCCAGCGCCATATGAAATTTTGCAAATCCAAGTGCGATTTCGAATATTATTAATCCAAAATCATTCTCGATTATTGATGCTTGGCTCGATTCCATGCTTATCATTCTTATATACTTGCGCTTATCCATTCTGAATGGCACAATAATTGAATGTCAAATAAAAGGATTCTCCTTCATGCCCAGAAAATAGAATCAACGTTCGATTCGATTAAACTGTGCATGAAGACTTTCGTTGACTCAGGTTATCCGTTTTCTGTTTCTTGATGAATGGCAAAACATGATTAATTAGGAAGTGTATTTTTTGGTAATGGTAAGTCCAATGGACGCCGTAAATACAGTATCCGGAGTCTTGTTGTCTTTAAACAGCCTTCCAAGGAAACAGTTTTATCTCCAGCACAATTTTCGCAGCTGTCCTTACATTGAAGATGTGGCTCGGCGATCTCAGGTAATCGTAGCAATTTGCTTGTTCAGCAGTTCTGGTCTGCGAAACGTTGGTCAAATTTAGCCAAGTCTTTGCCCTGCTTGGGCATCTTGTACATATGATTGCGCAAGAAATTTTCATTTGACTTATTGCAAATTTCCACAATTAGAGCCTCAATAGCTACAAAAAATTTTGTTGTACTGTACAACAAATTGCTATCTTCTAATATCCTTTCTGTTAGGTGTCTGACCAAATTTTCTAGTATCAAAACTGGGCTTGAGTTCACACAGAAAGCATGTGATTTTAGTGTACCTCTTTCACTGTTTGGCAGATCAATGATTTCGAATACAAATTGTGTTATCGTTTTTTTGAATTTTTGCTGCTTTGTGTGGATGATAAGATAGCCATGTCCGTCGTTCGAAGAAACTTCTTCAGCCTTCTATAGAATTCCCACAACAGGTCAAGCATTTTTTTTGTTGTCAAACGAATTGCTATTGCTACTTTTTTTGATCAAATTGCTAGTTAGGCTCGAAATGCTCATTTATCCATATGTATTTGGAGTTTGTAAAACTTGTTTATATTTGCAGCCGCATTGAAGCTGAGCTGATCTTTCGATGAACTGCTGGCAATTCATGAATAGGATTTCAACTGGGTTAACCGATTTTCAATGTTGATCGGTCGGAAACTGTGGTTAGCAGGTACAAAATACATATTCGGCCTGGAAATTTACAACCTTCTTTCTTCAGAAAGCACGGATACATCGCCGTTTATCTTTACCGGCATAATTGAAATAGCATGAAATTTGCAGGAATTGTCCACGGATTTTGCAACATCGTTAAATTTCGTGTTAACAATTTATTACGTTTGATGGCGGGCGTTTTCTAATTGTAGACAAACGTTTGCTCCCACTCTCGCTTCTCATTACGGACAAAGGAACAAAGGAATAACTTCGATTTTGAGCGTGAAGAAGAAAGAACCTTCTCGACAGCCAATGAACTCGTGATCCGACAGGACCAGAGTGACCAACTGACTGGCTACGCAGCACGCGTTGCAAGCTTCAAGCAAAAAGGCGTTTCTGATTTGAAAATTAGGATAAACTATTGATGCGGCTAGCTTTGTTTCTGTGGGTGCCTATACCCTTACTAACTAACAATCTGTTTATATGTCCAAAATCTTTTTACCGACTGTTACTAACTTTCCTTTTCCTGGATTTCAGTCCTTCCCAAATAAACTCCAAAATCCCTATCCAATCAACATACCCCTTATGTGTTATTTTACGTGTTAATTATACAGTAATCAGGGCACTAGCTGTCTTATTAAGCAAAAATTTTGGATTTTCGCACAGAGAAACCGCGCAAAATTAAAAATTAAGCAAATGGGCTGTACAAAGAGCTGTAAGAAATTTCAAAGCTGGTTTCCATTACAGCGATAAACCAAAATCTGGTCGACCAAGGAAATCTGATGAACGCTATGATAGAGCCCTGGTGTGAATGTCCGAGTCCAATCCTTTTATGATGGCGGAAGAACTGAGACAACAATGGCAATACCCTGAATCTCCTTCAGTTTCGAAAACTACAGTTAGAAGATGATTGCCAAAAGCTGGTCTTAATGGTAGAATTGCCGCTCGAAAACCGTTTGTTAACGAAACAAATCGCAAGCAGCATTTGAATTTTGTGAATCTTCACCGAATCTGGACTGTTGATGATTGGGCCAAAAACCACAACTCCTATAATTGGCCTCCACAGTCGCCAGATTTGAATCCAATCGAACATTTGTACCAGAATATGAAAGTCAAATTGTTTAAAAGCAAATTTCGTGCAAAAAAATCACAATGATCTATTCCAAAAATTAAACGAAATATGGTTGAACATTAGTTTTCAAGAATGTCAGAAATTGGTCGAGTCCCTGCCAGAATGTATTTCGGCGGTGATAAAAGCAAAAGGATATGCCACTAAGTTCAAAATATAAATGATTACTGTTTCTTTATGATTTCAAATCAATGTAAGAACTTAATAGACAAGAGGCAAATGCACATTCTTCAAAGACTGAATAATATAGACACTAAAGTCTAAAGTCGGCGCCCTCAACTGCATAAAATATTTTTATACATCCTCTCAACACGCTTTATTTTTTTACCTCCGCATCCTTCATTGAAACGAGTATCGATCATTTTTGTGCTTGTAAAATATAGCGGAAGAGATGGTAGTCGGATGGTGCAATGTCTGGGCTATACGGGGGATGAGGGAGAACTTCCCAGCCCAGGTCAAGCAGTTTCTGCCGGGTCAACTGTGCCACCTGTGATCTTGTGTTGTCATGAAGAAAGCGCAAAATGTTCATCTGTGGCCACTTAGCGCGGATGGCATCAGCCAAACCAAGAACTAAGAAATGGCTATGCAGTATGTTTATTCAAAAAAATTGGAAGTGTAGTGCATTTGACAAACCGACGAAAATTACATTCGACACATTCTCTAAACAAATCGTGTCGATTATCAAGGATGGATTGCATTCGCCACCAGATTAAAAGTAAAGGTAAGGTCCCTAGTAAGAGAAGAAATATTCATTTGTTTCAAATTTGTTTTAATTGCAAATCAATTTATACGTTTTAGATGTATTAATCTAAAATTAATTTAAAATTAATTGAACAATTTATGACGTTAATGAAGAAATTTAATTTATAATATATCCACATGAAAATGTATTAAAATGCATTGAAATCTTTAAACAGCTGAAAATAATAATGTTGACAGATCCAAGCGAATCACGTGTACTGACCTAAGTACTACAGTTCTCATGTAATCAAGTAACATATACGAAACAATTTATAAACTTGATTGATTTTATCAGCTTAGAGCCAAGGGTAGTGGTTGTCGTTTGAGTGCTGGTTGTTGAGCTCATGCTAATTGATTTGACTAGCGATGGTGTCTGCTTGTGCAACTTGGCTCGGATTTCCGTGCTGAACAGCGAATACAAATACGGATTGACCGAACTGTTCAAAATGGATACCAGCGTCAGCGTGATGTCAACGATTTCTTTGATGTAGAGATCAGAATACCACCACAAGGATGTGTATGCGATGAAAACAGCCGAAATCACAACGAACTGAATCAACATCTTAAAATCTTTTTTATCGATTGTCACATTTTGATTCATCGACCGAGCTATCTGAAATTTCTTTACACGATAGTGACAAAAAGTGATGATATTTATAAGTGGTACAAAAGCTGTTAAAATTCCTGTGATATACTCATCAAATTGAATCGCGAAACTAACGCAGTTACGCGACGCAGAATTACAAGTGAACTTCCATGAAAATGCTTGCTTAAAACTATAACATGCGCAATAGTAGTCTGGTACGTTTAGCAAACAGCCGATCATCAAAGCCGCACACCCCAAGTAGTTAGCTTGCCATTGACCGAACCACAGTTTGTAACTGTACGGGAAACACACGGAAATGTAACGGTTAACGCCCATCATTCCGATAAGCATCGAAATGGAATAAATGGCGACTTGCCCGAGAAAACCAATTAACGGGTGGTTCAGAAATAATTGGCCTCTTCTTTCATTGCACTTTACACTGCACTATGGGGGCATATAGAGCTGTACATAGGCTCAATCGATGCAGAATTCAATTCTCTATCCAGCTGTGCAATTAAAAATTGTGTATATTTGCTTTATTGTATATAAAAACATGAAATCCGTTGATCTCCAAAAAGTTGTAATTTCCAAGC
>JAQGBA010000114.1:0-65738 GCA_034698125.1 Prionchulus punctatus | reverse complement strand
CACCACGGCGCGACTGTGCGGCTTTTGTAGAGCAGAAAATTCTGCATCTAACAGTCTAGTTGCTAGCCAGCTTTAGCATAAACAGCGGAAATCAGAAATCAAAAACAAAAAATACAGGGGGTGTTGTATCATTTTGGTAGGCACTGTACATACATATGCTCATACATGACTCACAAATACTCTTCCAAAGATTTGATTTAACTCGGTACCAACAATGAATGATTACTTTCGAAATTAATTTAGATGTTTACTGGTACATTAACAATAAAGAAGTTCGGGATAAGGGTCGATTTCGATTGATCGAAAAAGCTGATGACCATTATTTAGAAATATACGATACACAACCATCGGACAGTGGTGAAATTGTCTGCTTGGTCGTCGATGATGTTACCGTCGAAAGTGAAACTTGCACTCTTCGAGTTAACGGTAATACTGTCCGTTTTTTTATTTATTTATTGTGAAATTACTTTCCTTATGCAGACTGTGATGTGGTCGGAGAAGATCCTTATTTTGAAAAAATACTCGATAATCAAGTTTGCCCGAGTGGAAAACCGCTAAAATTTCAAATTCGTGTGGGGGGATACCCGGAACCACGGGTGACATTTTATCACAATCGTTCTATCATCTACAACGATGAAAGAAATGTCATCGGTAAAAGTTTTGATGCTCATTTCTATAGTTCAATGTATATCCCTCAACTTTCACCGAAGAAAACAATTTCGGTCTATGGTCGCTTGAGATAAACAACGTTTTGCCTATCGATTCGGGCGAGTACATAGCTCTAGCGACTAATCGAATGGGTCGATCTTGCAGTAAAGCTAATTTGCATATTCTTCAAAAAAATGCTGAAGAAGGTTATTGCTAAAACTGTTCATTGTACTGTCACAGTTGCTGTAAATCTTTGGATACCGTACAGGTCGTTTTCGAAACAGTTGTATGCACCGAAAAAACAGCGAAGATGATCAAATAGTTGTTCTAGACTTGGCTCCACGAAGGAAGCACAGTAGTACAAGTTGTTGATATTGCACATTATTATTCGTATAGAACTTTTTTTACTGTAATTGGTTGTCATGGGATTTACTCTTTTCATGTTTTGTATCAGTTTGAAAATGCAGTTTGAAAATGCAGTTTGAAAACAAATAGTTTGTATTTCTTCTTATTATATAACAAAAATTTTGTTACAATTTTACTCTAATTATTGAACTTACGAGCATTTTGCCATGGTACTGTACCGAACTGTAATTTCATTCACGTGACCAACAGACGAAATTCACTTTTTGGGATTACAATTTGCGCAGCTATGATGCTTTATATGAGAGTGGTCGCCGTATCCTCCGTGATGATCGACGGGCTTAGTTTCTGCTGGTTTCTTTGTTTTCTTTTTCACTTTTGGTGTAGATTTCACAATCACAGGTTCTGGTTCGGGAACTGGTTCCGGAACTGAATCTTCATCGTCTTGGATGATTTCCTTTCTTCTCACAGCGTTTTTGTGCCTCAATATTGCCATCATCGTGAAGCCTGCAATGTTCATAAAAATTAAAAAGCATGCTAAATTCTTCTCTCACTCTAACCTTTCAAATGAATAACCTCTTTCGATGAAATATATTTTTACAATGATCGTTTCTCTAAATGTCTCGGTTAACAATGAATAAGGAACGATTAAGTAGCAAAAAAATGCAAAATGTCGACTGAATTACGTTTCATCCGGTTAAACTCCATAATTGTCACAAATTGGTGACAAACACCGATTTAAAGAATAAATTATACCTGCTAATTAGCTTCAGTTGATAGAACAAGAAGAAGGAAGTATGAAGGTGTGGAAAGCAAAAAAGTGTTACGGCCCAGTACTGTACAAGTTCATTACGTAAGTGAATACAATAAGTTCACGACAACTGCATGCTGGTCAACTATGGACGAAAATGTCCGATCTAAAGATCAGAAAAGCACGGAAACTTTGTATTTGAGCCAAAAATTAGGACTAACTTGCTCTTAGATGGGCGTTGCTTGAAGTGTTTACAAGTTTATTGCCAACTGCACTCATTCAAATAACCTTCAAACCTGATTTTATGAAATAAACAATTTTTTGCAAACCAAAGTTGTTCATTATTTTCTAATTTTGACAAGACCTTGTTAAAATTCGTCACACATTGCTGTTTCAATGACGCTTGTTAGTCGTATCAAGTGGGTGGATTAACTGGATTCATTTTTGATGGCCCTGAACTTAAGATTTGATTCAAAAAAATTGTTACTGCTGTCCGAACTATAGTTGAAAGTTTTTGAATTGAAGAACGCCAAAGATGAACATTATTGTACTTCTCATCTTGTTATTTTCGATTTCAAATTATGGATCAGGTAAGAAAAAACAAAAGTAAAGTTCAAAAATTGCCGGATGTTAGTACTTTCAGGAAACAAACTTGAACACTTACGCGATAAGAGAGACGATGCCTCGTACGCGAGCGACTCAGGAGGACCGGTGGCCATGCAGTCAGAGGATGGCGGCGATGGTAATTCAGGGGCGATTCCTGCAGAACTGCAAGCGGAGCTAGCAAAATTGGACCCTTGCGAATCAAGTTCAATGAAAAAACCAGAAAAAAGTAGGAAAATATGGCTATTTTCATGAATTAATTTTCCATGAAACATTTTTTCCACTGGTTTCAGTAATCAATTTGAAAGATCCGTCGTCGCATCCAAATTTGCCGTTCGATCCTACTTCGAAGTTTCCGGATAAAGCATCGGGGATTCAGTCCTCCAGACCAAGATCCCCAGGAAATATCAAAGAGGATATCGAGAAAAAGTTCGGAGAATTTCTATCGAAATTCAACAAGACATATCCGTCGAAGGACGACCTCGAACGAGCTAAAAACTTTTTCAAAGAAAATTTGGAAAAATTAAGCAAGATGCTCGCTCAGCGACGATCGCCGTTCGACGCCTCGTTCGTCATGGGCAAATTTTCCGATATGAATTTCGACGGATTCAGTAAAATTCATTTGGGCGCCTTACCGGATTTGGCGAGCGAGAAAACGTCCACTTTGAATGCGAAAGATTTAGTGATCAGAAATTGCAAGAAATTGAGCTGGACGAGCGTCGACGTGATTCCGCCAGTGAGAAAACAAGATAAATGCGGATGTTGTTACGCGATGAGCACGGCGGATTTGCTCGCCGCACAGTACAACATAGACAGGAAAAATTATTCCAAAATCGTCTTATCCCCTCAGTGGATATCCGACTGTATGCCGTCGCCGATAGCTTACAAATGTAACGGCGGTCGACCGGTGAAAGTTTTGGAACAATTGGCGAAGAAAAGTTTATGGCGAGTTCCGACCGAGGAGTGTTACCCGTACCAAGATAGCAATTCAACGTGCAAGTATTCGAAAAATTGCACTAGCACGCCGCCGATCAAAGTAAGGGGAGAATGATGACGTCACTGTCCAGTTTACACATTATGACGTCACCGTCTAGATTTCGTATGATGACGTCACTATTTAATATTTGCAGGTCAGATGGGGTAAAATGGTCAACATTGAAGGACAAAGCGAAAAGGAGCAGATGGCCGCCTTGCTTCAACACGGACCAGTGGTGGCTATAGTTGGAGTCACCGATTCGTGGCAAATGTACAACGGTACCGGAATAATGAGACCGTACCAATGCCAGACGCAACAAAATCACGCTGTGCTAGTTACCGGCTACGACTACACCGGTTGCGTGCCGAATTACATTATTAAAAATAGTTGGGGTACGGACTGGGGCGGTAGAGGTTATATTAAATTGGAAGCAGGCAAAAACACCTGCAACATAGCCAAGTCGGTGATTCTCACTTGCACGTCGAAAGACTGCGACAAACAGCAAGATCAATTGAAACACGTGTTAGCGAAGTCCAATCACCCCGAATGTAAATAGACAGTGACACATTTTTGTCCGTAATCTTTCATTTTGCTTGCCTTGTTTGTAATACAGAAAAATAATAACAGTAAATTTGTCCACAGGTGCTCAACTAATATGACAGTCAGAGTAGTCGTGTGACTGTAATTAATCAACAGCAAATGTTGCTCGGTGTCTGCAGTTGACAGTGACTATAGTTGACTAGTGACTATAGTTATCCTGTGACTATTAGTTGTTGAAAGGCGAATATATTGCCTAAAGTAAGGTTTGACAAGTGACTTGTCCAGTGGCTCCAGTGCATGTAACTGCTCAATGTAATCAATCAACCTATCAATCATCGATCAAGCAATTACAAAAAAACTGTTTCTGAAATAACTTCCAATCATGTGTAGACGGTTGTCTAAAGTGTCGCTCATAAGTTTTGGCGAAGGCGGTGTTGCAGGGGCGAACCTACGCATAACTGGATTCAATTGAAATTAGAGTATAAAAAAAGTTCACTTTTATAACTTTTATAAGACACACCTATTGATCAGCAAAGACCACAAAGATGAAAGGTGTAGTTCTCGTTCTGTTACTTTCGATTTCCAACCACGGATTGGGTAAAGAAAAACAAAAATCTACGATCAGCTAATGATTATAATGTCACCGGAAACGTTCATTTACAGGACATTCGAGGTACAAAAGGGACGATGCATCGTACACGAGCGACACTGGAGGACCAGTGGCCATGGAGTCCGAGGGTGGAAGTAGCGGCAACTCTGGTCAAGTTCCCTCACAATTGCAAGGTCAACTTGCCAAATTGGATCCCTGCGAGCAAGCCGCTGCGAAGAAAACGAGCACTAGTAATCCACTAACTATTTTGATATCGAGCGCCATATGAGTTCTACAATGGTCTGGAATAGTTACGATGGTGATCCACTGTATATTTCTCTGCGTTCAACTATAGTTCACGAATTTTGCAATGACAAGTCGATTCCGAGACAATTATTTTGTTTTTCAGATAATAATGGAAAAAATCTTTCCACACAAAAATTACCGTTCGACCCGCGCGTGATTCAGAGCAACAATTTTTTTGGATCGAACGCGCAGCAAGTACCATCCGAGAAAAATGTACAAAATTTCGTCGAAGAAGTGGAGAAAAAGTTTGCAGAATTCACGACGAAGTTCAACAAGAACTATCAGTCGGCGGACGAAAGGGAAAAAGCGAAAAGTTTCTTCAAAGACAATTTCAAAAACTTGGCCAAAATGCACCAACAGCGACGATCGCCGTTCGACGCCTCCTTCGTCATGGGAAAATTTTCCGACGTCAACTTCGATGGTTTCAGCAAATTTCATTTGGGCGCCTTGCCGTCGACGGCGGCGGGCGAAAAGAGTTCGTTGATCAATTTGAACAGTTTGGTGCGTCGAAATTGCAAGAAATTGAGCTGGACGAGCGTCGACGTGATTCCGCCAGTGCGAAAACAGGATAAATGCGGATGTTGTTACGCGATGAGCACGGCGGATTTAGTGGCCGCACAGTACAACATCGACCGAAAACACTATTCCAAAACAGTTCTATCGCCTCAGTGGATATCCGACTGTATGCCGCCGCCGGCGGCGTACAAGTGCAACGGTGGTCGACCGGTGGAGGTGCTCGAGCAATTGGCAAGCAAAAGTTCATTGAGAATTCCGACCGAAGGATGCTATCCGTACAAGGATAGCAATTCGACTTGCACATTGTCGAAGAGCTGTTCAGACACGCCTCCAATCAAAGTAGGCAATGATGACGTCACTGTCTAAGTTTAAGATAATGACTCTTTTTATCATGTCGTTACTGTCGAAGGTTACTCCATGACGCCACTTTCTAGTTTCATAAATGATGACGTCACTGTCTAAGTTTACTGTGACGCTACTGTCTAAGTTTATTATGACTTCACTGCCTAAGTTTACTATGACGTCAGTGTCTAAGTTTACGATAACGTCACTGGCTAAAAATTTATTATGACGTCCCTGTCTAGTTTAGTATGACGTCACTGGCTAAATTAATTACGACGTCACTGCCTAATATTTCACAGGTCGGTTTCGGAAAGATGGTCGACATCGAAGGACCCAACGAAAAGGATCTGATGGCCGCCTTGCTTCAACACGGACCAGTGGTGGCTATAGTTGGAGTCACCGATTCGTGGCAAATGTACAACGGCACCGGAATAATGAGACCGTACCAATGCCAGACGCAACAAAATCACGCTGTGCTAGTTACCGGCTACGACTATACCGGATGCGTGCCGAATTACATTATTAAAAATAGCTGGGGTACGGACTGGGGCGGTAAGGGTTATATTAAATTGGAAGCAGGCAAAAACACTTGCAATATAGCCAAGTCGGTGATTCTCACTTGCACGACCGACGATTGCCAGAAGCAGCAAGATCAATTGAGGTATGTCTTATCCACGTCGAAGCACCCGGAATGCAAATAGCAAGTGCACATTTTAGTACAATTTTTTGTTTATTTGTTGTTTTTAAAAGTAAAAATGGTTTACTGAATAAAAAAATACAAAAGTCAAACACTGACTTTTATCAAGTTTGACATTGACACGAAAATTCAACTGAAACTCTTTCGGCGAATCAATCGAAATTGCGTACATCTTTTTGTTAAACGAGCAAAAAAAGGTTCGTAAATTTTCGTCGACGAATCGGTCGGATTCGAGACCGATTTTTCGATTAAAATAACGTCCGACGGGCAAATATTCTTATCTTTCGATTTGTTGTCCGAACCATCATCGAAGCCGTTGCGCGACGTGGATGCCGCCTTGCTTTGCGTCGGCGATACGACGATGCTTCGTTTACTTTCGACGCTGATTTTCCTCGAACTTTTGTTGCCGCCTTCGCTGATTTTTCGATTCACCATCGACGCCGTCGATTGTTTTTTAACTTTGATCAAAGTTTCGTCGGACATTTGCCGTTGAGCGGCGACGAACGGCGATTTCGTCGAACCGTCCTTCGACGTTTGCTCGGCGACGAGTTGCAACAAATTGCTCGGATACTGAATGGCCAGGGACGGTTTCGTCGGCGGCAGCGTCACTGATCGGCGCATTTTTCGTTTCGAGTCTTCTTTTCGTTTTTTCTCCCGCCTGACGTGCATTCCTAGTGCGAACATGGTTGCGGCGGATTACTGTACGTCGACTGTACTGTAGTTCCAACTAATAACTAGAATCTCGAATAGAAGTCGCAGTAATCGAGTTGTCTGCGGCGATATTCCGCTAAATTAAATCCCGGGGTAACGTTCCGCGCAGATTCGATGCGCGTTCGAGCGCCAAACGTCGACGATCACGGGGCAAGAACGCGAATCACGAAATGAGAAAATTTTGTTTTCAACGGAAGGAAACTCGCCTGTTTGGTAGAAATGTGTTTTTTTCCTCGGGCAAACACGAATAAAAATCCGTTTTTACGTCCGTCCGTCGGTCGTTACTCGGCGCCAAATTACTTCTAGTACGAATAACTTCCTAACGCTTTTATAATAAACTAATGGCACGAAATGAAAAAAATTTCATTCGGTATGAGACCAAAAACGGTTTCGTGCTACTAGAGGCGAGTTGAGTTTCTTTTTTTGCCCTCAATTCATTTCTCAGTTCTCAGAAAAAGTTCCCCGTTTGTTGAAAACCATTTACGAACTTTCGTTCAATGTTGCCTGGCGATCGCGCTCGCGTGTTTCGTAATTTGGATTGATAAGAACGCAATTTCAATCATTTTCGGTACTGGAATTTTGCTGACGGGGCAATTTCTCGAATCGTCCCCGGGCAACGAAATAAAACACAATGTATTTAATACCGAATCTGAATTCGAGCGACTAATTCATATTCGGTTTCTGTTCAGCGACTATAATTGATCCGTGTCTATAGTTCATCAGCAATGACCAGTAGTTGTAAGTCACTATGGTTATAGCATCACACAGTTAGCATAGTTTTTGTTTGCAAAAGGTCTGAAATTGAATATATTTATTGCTCAAAACAGTTTCATTAAATTTATTTTGAAATGTGTACCCTTCGACTAATAAAATTCGTCTCGCCTTCTTTGGGTTTGGAAAAAAATTTCCAGTCGACAAAACACGTTTTTATTTTTAACACGATTTATATAGAGATGTGGCTCGTTAAAACCAAAATAACGACGAAAAATAAACCGATAACATTTCCTATCGGTTCAGTTTATAATTCCAGTCAAGAAAATTCAACGTGCAGCACTAACAAGCTAAATATTTGTTTCTCGCCAAAATATTAACAGTAAGACGCCCGGGCTGATGTTAAAACCTGATGCTCAGGCGCGCGACGGTCGGTACTCATGGGGTGACCAAAAACAACCTGAACGAGTCGATTTTCAGTTTCGAAAAGTTAACAAAAGAGTCGAAAAAAGATTCAACAAATTGTAAAAAAGATTAGAAAAATGAAAAACTGCGAAACTAATTTTCGACTGTTTTGTTAATTTTCGAAGCTAAAAATCGACCGAAAACGATCATTAACGAAAAATGAATTGCAACGCACGACGAACGAAACCAAAAAAACGAAAATGACGAATAAAAAAAACTTTACATAATGAAAATCTTCTTTCATATTTCTCCTCTCTTATCGCTTTCCACGAAATTTCAACGGACCAAATGCAGTACGCCATTGCCTGAAGATCAGAACCTTCTCTGCCGATACGGCGAATAACGACGTTCCCTGTCGAAACGCGGCCGACGCGCGTCGCGTTCATCGTTCACTTCGTAATACGGACGTTCGGCTCTGAGCATTTCCTGCTTTCTCTTTCGTTCTTTATCCTTCTCTAATGCCTGAAAATAAAAACAGTTAGCAAGTGAAAAAATGTTTGAGCAATTCGCAAGAGCGTTCTTTACTTGATCGGAAGTCAAAGGGAGCCAATAAATGCATGGCGTCGTTTTCGTTTTCCTGAAAAGATCGTCCAACAACTTTGCTGGTACTTCTTCTTTCTTAGCGTCTAAAAAACAAAAAATAAACATTCACACGCGACTATAGTTCACGTGAAGACTACAGTTCCATCCGGACTATAGTTAACATATTGTATCGAAAAGGCAAACAGCGTACGTATATCCATTCGTCTACTCGACGGACTCGGCGATCGTCGTCGACCCGATCGATCGGCGTTGGGCGGCGATTGACCAGTTTTCCAATCCTTACCTTTATCCCATTCTCGAGTTTTGGGCTAAACTCACACGAAACTTATTACGATCAGTGTGAAAAATGCAAAAAAGTCGTTACCTACCCAAAGTTTCGAGTCGGGATCACGAACAGGCGAAATACTGCCGCCGTCGTTCCGGATTTCTCTTACAACTCTTTCCTTCGCCTGAAACAAAAAAATTGTCTGCTGCGAAAGGTAAACGGGAGCAAAACTGAGACTTACTTTCGAATTCGTATCCGTATGATTTTCTTTGCTGACCAAAGGATGCTGCGATGACGACTGTGAATCTTGACGTTTCGTCGCCGCTGCCGCTTTAGCTTTATTCCGATGGCGATCGAGCTAAGAAACGAAACAAAATTCGCTCGAAAACAAAGAAAAGGGGCAAAAATTCGAATCAGGTTTCTTACATCATCTTGATTGGAAAAATCTACTCGAAGCAAGTGCGGATTTGAGCTCGGCCATTTGGCGTTATCCAATTTATCCCGAGCCGCAGTCGCATCTTCCTCGGTGTCGTACTGTAAATCAGATTCATGGATTAACGGATATCGAAACTTTGTAACAAAAATAAATTTCCCTGTCGCATACCTTAATAAAACAATGGGACTTTATCCCGTCGATCCAGAATTCGTTTTTATCGAAATTTCCAAACGTTCCGCACAAATCGTGAAGAGCCTTCTGCGTGAACGGCCTCGTTAAACAGCGAATGTGAATAATGCGATTCACAGGATGTCTGGCGGGCGACGGTGAGCGAACTTTTATGACGCCTTCGTCGCCAAAAATCGCTAAAAATACGAAGTGAACTGTGAACTATAGTCCCCAACGATCTATAGTTCCCAATGAATTGGCTATAGTACTTTACGATCTCTAGTCACTATTACCTTCGATAGGCGGCGTAATTGTTTCCGACTTGTCGTGCGATTTTGCCTTAGACACTGCCGCCGGCGTACTATCCTCGACTGTATCTTCTTCGTCCATATCCTCCTAAAACAACGAAACGTGTAATTTTTGAAAAACAACTTTTCAAAAATTCCCTACCCTAGAAATAACAATTCGTTTCGGTATTGGGTCTTCGTCGTAATCCAATTGTACAGGATCATCCAGCGTCGTCGTCGTAGTTTCGGCGGCGGTTACCGGTCCGACAATTTCCTGACACAAAAATTAACAGAAGTTATCTCTAATGAGTAAAAAACGGAAACCACCCTAATCTTACCTTCAAAGATTCCGATGAAATCGAAACCGTCGCTCGTTTGCCGACCGTCGTCGAGCCCCATTTCCGTTTTCTCTGAGGTTTATCCTTGACTAAAATTGAAACAAGTTTACGAAACGATTTTTCGCAGAGAAAAAATTAAAACAGCTCGTTTACCATCCGCAACAATTGGTGCAACGATAGGTTCTTCTTTGCTTAATCTTTTGTCGCTTATCTTTTCCCTTAAAACAAAAAAAACGTTCGCAGTTCGCTTTAACGAGCAAGTTTTCGAATCTTACGCGTTCGAAACTTCCATCAACTCGTCGGCGATATTTTGGGGCGCTGAGATTTCCACTTCATCGCCGTCCTCGGCAACGACCGGCGCTCGGCTGTTACTATTATCGTCGTCGTCGTCCGCCGACGGTTCAGATTTTTCATCGCCGGACGCCGCCGACTTGGGTCGATGGTCATCTTCTCTTCGCTCATCGTTCGACGGCGAACTGGAGCGTGAATCAGACGATCGAGAGTCGCCGACGTCGCGAACGAGTTTCGAAGTTTTCTCAAACGGTTCACGATTCGCCGCCAATGGAGTCGATTCCGGTTTCACGTCCGCCGCCGTTGATTCATTTTCCACAATAGTCGCCGCTATCGGTTCGGCCGCCGCCGTCGCTCCAGTGTCCACTGCCGTCGTCGTCGTCGTTGGTTCTTCCACCGCCATCTTCGCCTCGGGGCCTTGATCCATCGTCGTCGTCAGTTTCGTCTCGTCCTTCGAGAGATTCAACGGGATTTCGACCGGCTCGATTTGCGCGTCGGCCGTCATCGATTCGTTGAATTTTTTCGTAACGTCCGCGCGTTTTTCGGCGTTACTCAAACCGTTCCCTTCGGTCGGGTCGGCGCCACTACTTTTCGCACTGGACACCGATTCGTTGAACGATTCGTTCAACGTTTCGCCGGCCGGCGTTTGCGACGGGTCGGTATCGTCGAAGGACGAGGACGATGCAGCACGGACAGCTTCTGCAAAAAAATGCCATCAAATAACTAATTCATAAGTCCATGTCGACGCTGAATTAATTCGAATCCAGTTTAAAGGTCGAGCGACGTTTAGATAGTGGGGTTTGATTTTGTGGCTCACCCAAAGTTAGATAACCACGACACTTTTAGGGCGTTTTACACAAAACTTGATTTGCTAGCCCGCGCGATACTTAGTAAGAAAAGACACTTTTTAGAGTAATTAAGAGTTTGATTGATTTTCTAGCTCGAAAGATTGGTTAACCAGGTTATTTTTTGGGGTCGTTTCTGCAAAGTTTGGTTGCAAGTCAGATAACCGAACAGGTACAAAATTTTGGTTTGTTAGCTTAGCTCGATAATTAGTAAGTGAACACACGTGGTAGTAGTATTTTCACGAACTATAGAAATCACTTTTTTTGAGAAACTTACGCGCCGCTTTTTTCGCGGCTTGCAACGCCTGCTGCTGACGTTCCAAATATTCGGCCACAACGCTACTACCGCATTTTTTCATCTGAAATGAAAGCAAGAGAAAAAATAAAAATTACGACATTTCCGTGGCATTTACCGCCGATTTCGCTTACTTCCATATTTGGAGCGGTATTTGGATCTTTACCGGCGGATTCTTCTTGAATTTTTTCCAACGCCAAATGCTAAAATTTCAAAATGCAATTTCGTTTTTAAAAAACTAAAAATAGGCAATTTTAATTTAAAAATTGTAAAGTGTTGTTTACGTCGCGAAGTCGCTTGGCCAGCACATTTTTTTGGCCGCTTTTCGATAAACCGCGTTTTTCTAGTTGAGTTTTCAAATCGACGACGCGCAATTCACTGATCGCCTTGCCGTCGACAATAAAATCGTCCATTGTCAAAGTAAATCTCCAAAAAAATCTCCTAAAACGAAGTCTAAAAAAAACGGGAAACCGTTGAGAAAAACAAATTCCCGGGGGGTCTGGAAGAGTTTAAAATGTGTCAATTTACTCAAATTAGCAAATGTTGAAGTCACAACTAAAGAAATACAAAATTTATGTTTAATTTTTGAAAATAATGCGAAAATTTACGAAATTTAGAATTAAGGCAAACTCATTTCAATTTATTATCAGATTTCGTGCGCTTGCAGTACGTTTAATGTAACCTAGTCATCACAAGCCATTACAAGTCACCGCGTGATAGCTAAATTCGAAATTGAGCTCATGTTACATCAAAAGCAAATAACTGTAACTCACTTCGATTTCTGGTGATTTCTAAAGCAAATGAATTTTTTGTAAATACGCCTGTCTTAGCTTACCAACTATCGAGCTCTCTTTGCATCGCTTTCTAGCGCCTCCAAGCATTTGACTTGCATTAAATTGGTTTCATGCAAAAAAAAATAATTTTATAGTAATGCAGCATTTTTATGAATTGTGCTATAATTGGCATTTCATCTTCTATATTTTCAGAAGTCTTCAGTTCTAACTGAAAATGAAACCTGTTGCAATTTTAGCTGTATTTTTGGCATTGATATTCGTTCAAGTATCATGCCTTGTTGGTCCGATAACTTTCGACGACTACAAAAAACAATACTCGAAATCAGCGAATGAGGATGACGATGAAAATGGCAGAGTTCGCTTGAGGACCGCAAGACCCTTAAAAAAACAGCACAGAGTCAAGCGTGGTCGTATGTATAGTTGAAAAGAATGTGTCGAAGATTGCAGTAATGAAATCAAAGAAGCTGATCGACACTGCATCAAAGGAGTAAGATATTTTGTTTTCTGTACTATTTTAGACAGCTTATGATCTATTTTTAATTTTTTAGTGTTATCCTGTGCCGTGTCAGAACGAAACGAAAAAATAACCAGAAAATTTTGTGAAAAAGATTCGTGTCTTATTTGTGTTCTTATTGGTAGAATTTGAATAAGGCAGCAAAATTACCATAACTACTTTTTTTTGTTTTTTTGTAATGCTTGCTTTTTCGACAGCTGTAAAATCATAATTGATAATTTTTGTAAGTGCTTTGCCGTAAAATTTTGTTTCTTTTCAAGTAGTCACTGAAGAATTGGTTTCAAATCATCAGAACTAAATTAGCAAACATAATGGCAGTTAAGTACCTAAATGTCCATTCACAATTGTAAACTCAAAAAAGTTTACCGTAAAAATGATTTTCATATACATCGAAACGCTCACTTTTGAACCATTTACAATTTACAAAATGGCACACCACGCGTTTAGGACATCTTTAGCTCGTTTACTGGACTGTATTGTAAGTGTAAGTGGTTCAAAAGTAGGTTTACCCCAGTACATGCAAATCATTCTCATGATAAACCTTTTGTGTTTGCAATTGTGAATAGACTGTAACTTTTACGTTAAAATGATATCAAACCTATTTCTAAACTGGCAACATGAGCAGCCGTCATGTAAATTTGACACATCTAGTAAACAAGTTCTTCAGCTAGACAAGTTGACTTAACATGACGCATTAGAAAGATGAATGAATATTTCAATACGTTACATCACATTGAAAAAGTGTTTCACACTTCAAACACGTTTGTCGCCAAGGCTCCAGTAGCGTAGTCGGTTAACGCGCCGTACTTATAAGCCAGTATGAGAGATGCGGAGATCGACGGTTCAATCCCGTCCTGGAGCAGATTTTTGTGGTAACAAGCAAAAATAAATTCTCCACTTTCCACGACAAGGTTCAAACCAGTATGCATTACGCAATGCTTGACTTCGGCGCGCGCGTCCCTGCATTTACAAATTCGGTTCCAGCACTTCCCAAAGTATATTCAAACCAGAATTTCGATGTTTTGTGAGAATAACAAGTTCTGACATTAGCTTTTTTAAACCTTGTTTTGCCTTTCGCGCTACTATGTGCTCGTACGTTTTGTTCGTTGCTGTTATAGAAGCAAATATCGAAAATTATTAAAATTATTTTCGACAAAAAACAGTTTTTTTGTCGAAAATTTATTTGACTAATTATACGATTGATCACGTTTTATCTCACTGGAATATCTTACGTTACAAATGCGGCTTTAAAAGTTGTGCTGGCGATTTTCCCAACGAGCATTTGTTGGATTTCCATTGTTTATTGAAACATAATGGCTTGAAAAAGGTTAACACTTTTATTATTATTACTCCAACTGTTGTTATCGTTTGTGACCCAGTGTACTCGCTAAGCATGCAAATTTTTGCTATTTTCATGAAGCAGCAATTTCTGATGAAAAATGCGATGCGATTATCAACCAGATGAACATTTTCGATGTTGATTTGTCTGTGTAACTCGCCTTTCAAGCTCAATTGACTCTCTTTCAAATACTTTCGTTCGTGGTGGGTTTTGATAACGCAAAATCTCTTAAAGCTGCAGCGGCTTTAACAAAAGTGGGTTTACTCGAGTCAAGGTTGTTTGCTAATTTTAACCGCGAATCTGCTGAAACCCATTCAGTTGCAACCAATGTTCAATCTAAATGACAAGTGCGGAAGACTTATCTGAAATGCAAAAAGTGCAATACCTTAGTCTCACCGGATAGTTCAGCGCCAGTGTTTCATATCTATAGACATTTGGTCGAAACGAAACAAATAACATGGATTGCGAAATGTTTAATCTGTGATTACAAATTGATCTTCAACAAGTATCGCATTGATCGACATTTAAAAACTGTTCACGGTTTATCGAGTCCTGTTTGCAGCATTCATTATCTTGATAAGACTGAAGAATACCAAGGTTTAAAAAAAAAAGCCCTCTGGTTTTCTGTTAAATGTTGCAAAAAGTTGTCTGTGCCACGCGTTAAAGCACCCTTAGCGATTTATGAAGTATCTCCAAAGATTAATGAAATCCTTGCAAGGGTTCCTCATGAGCAATGACAGTCTGCATCAGGATTGTGGAATATTGTGAAGCGTAAATGTATCGTAACTGCGAAGAAAACCTTGAAACGAGGAAATAGTAAGAAACGAAAAATAAAATAGGCCATTGGATCTATTGAATGTATTCAGTGCAAGATAATGGTTTATAACGACAATAGATCGAGAAATAATCTTGCTTTCAAGCACTTGCAGACTGATGGTTATTTACTCCACATTTTCCAATGCTTCGTTTGCTCGTCACATAAGAAATTTAAATGTATGAGTATAAGTAAATTAATCTTACTTAAACATTTCTTAGCTAAGCATGGAAGAGTTCGAAATAGTGGTTTGGAACTTCTGCCCTACATTCAGTACATCGATAACACTGAAATGTATCGCAGTTTGTTGATCGACAGATTGAAATTATATTTTTCGCTAACTTAATTCAAAAGCGTGAACCTGAATGAATGTCATTCACATATTGCAGAACGTACATGTTTTTGCTTGACCACTTTATTTTTTGTTTGCATTATTTTTTAATGTGTACAATAATGGCGATTTCTACAAACGATTTGAAAATTTGTATTTGTAATCACAACTTGTTAATAAAATGGCCTATCTGAATTCAATGTATGAAGCGTTGTGGAAAGCTCAATACCTTAGTCAATGCTTACCAGATGTGTTTTCTAAATATCACTTACTAGATTTATTGAACCTTGTCGTGGAAAGTGGAGAATTTATTTTTTGCTTGTTACCACAAAAATCTGCTCCAGGACGGGGTCGAACCGTCGATCTCCGCATCTCTCATACTGGCTTATAAGTACGGCGCGTTAACCGACTACGCTACTGGAGCCTTGGCGACAAACGTGTTTGAAGTGTGAAACACTTTTTCAATGTGATGTAACGTATTGAAATATTCATTCATCTTTCTAATGGGTCATGTTAAGTCAACAACTTGTCGAGCCGAAGAATTTGCTTGCTAGATGTGATTTCTAACATCACTTACTAGATTTGTTTTCTAATATCACAGCTTTTTCTGTTTCTTCATTCATTCATCCAAATCAACCATTTGAGGTTAACTCAGGAATCGTTTTCTGACCCAATATCACAATTTGGAAGCTACAACAGGGTTCAAATTTGTATATAGCTTTTCTGCTTGCACCAATGGTTAATCAAATTGAAATTACTGTCAATTTCCTACAAATGCCATTATTTCAAAATTTAGAAAACATGTACCCTGAAGAGACGCGGCGTCAGGGATTGAAAAAAAATTGAACAAATTAAATAAATTTATTTGTGCAGAAAATTATAAACATTCAAATATTATGTAATGGCATTATCGACACACACAGAACGAAGAACACAGTGCTTATAATCAGTATGAGGGTAGATCAAAGGTGCACTCCCCCTTGGATTAGACTTTATTGCTATTCCAAGCAAATCGTCAGCAATTGTTCAGTAAATCATGAACTTTCATAGCCTTTCATAGCTTAGTCCTTCATTTATTGAGCTGTTACTGCACTTACAAATTCGGTTCCTGCAATTACTTTATAATTCACAATAAATTGTTTGATGAATTGACATATAAAACTGCAATAACGTCAGCTTTTGTCACTTATGCTTGTTTTGTTGAGAGACTTTTTCTTTGTGAGCATTTTGATTGATACGTCATGAAACTGTAAAAAAGTGCCTGAATTAAAGATGAATGGATGCAAAAAGCGTTGTTTTTTTTGCCAAGAATGTTCTTTAATTGCGATTGACCACGTTTCATGTCATTTGAATATCTTGCGCTATAAATGCACGTTATAAATTGTCCAGGCGATTTTTCCGATGAACGTTAGTTGGATCTGCATTGTTTGATTAAACATAATGGAATTAAGAAGGCAACTGTCTGTACCCATAAACTCAAAATGCCACAGTAGCGTGTATTGAGAACAGAAGGATTCTAAGCTCTTTTGTTGTATTTTTTATTTGCTTTGCTTTCAGAAATTGTCGATTTCTGATGAAAAGTTGGATGTGGTTATCAATGGAATAAACAGCTTCGGTGCTGATTTACCTTTTCAGTGAGCCGATTGTGATCTTCTTATAAAACAGCTTCGATTTCACAAGGCTCGCTTTTATTCTTAGACGCTACCATTGAGAATCAGTGGCACTACATCGCTTGGAGTTACCGCTGAAATAACAAAATCAAACTTATCTGAGGCTTCAGTGGTTGAAAGCAAATTTAATGCTGTCGGAAAACCGAAAAGACGAACTTATAAGTGCAAAAAATGTCATGAAGTAATCCACAAAAACAAGTTTAAGAGACTGGCATGTCATATTTATAAACATTTGGCGGAAGCGAAGCAAATTATTTGACTCGTGAAATGTTCAATTTGCGATTACACATTTAAAGTGGACACTAGTTATATTTTAAAACACCTGAAACGTGTTCATTGTATAAAGAAGCCTGTTTGCGGCACTCATTACATTGACGACGAGTGAATATGACGATTTAGTATGAACAAAAAAAGCCCTGTGGTTTTCTGTTCAAACTCCTGCAGCTATTGATAAAGTATCTAGAAAGATCGAAATCCTTGCAAAGGCTCCTTGCAAAAACAGTCTGCATCTACTTCACAAAATGTTGCAAAGGGTAAATGTATTAAGACCCCAAGCAAATCTTTGAAACAAGAAAATGTTAAAAAAACGTGTCTCTGTCACACGTGCAGTGTGTGAGGATGGTATATAACGACAAGAGATCGAAAAAAGATCATGCTGCTAAACACTTGCAAACTTGAATGTTATTTGGAATACATTTTCCAATGTTTAGTTTGCTCTTCAGATAACAAGTTCAAATGTTTAACTAAACATGCCTTGTTTCGTTGTTGGAAATCTGCCCATGAAATGAAAAGAAATTGTGGACTGAACTTTCAACCAAATGTTCATTACATTGACTACACTGAAACGTTTTGCAGTTTGCTGATCGACAGGGTAAAATTGTGTTTTTCAAAAAGTTAAAATGAATGTTTATTTTGTTGATATTTTTAGTACTTGTTTATACATTGGTTTACAAAGATTCTGCTTCTATCAATTGAAAATAATGATGACCTGTATTTATTGTACCCTTTTTATGTGCTTTTTTGTAATACTTCACATATAGAATGAATTACAAACGTTTGCTGTTATAGAAAAATAGTTACCTGCGCATCATGCAACAGAAATGGATGCGTTAAAAGTACAGTAATTGTTAAGCAAAAGTCGAGATTTGTTGGATTGCAAACGTAAGGGCCCCGGTTTCGATATTACAACAAAAATTTTGATTAAAGATAAAACATCCTTCGATAATTTAATCCGTGCAGAATTTTAAGATTCGTTTCCGTAAGGACTTTAAAATTATTAATTTTATACAAACAACGAAAATTACGTCAAAAGCAATTTTTTACTCTTTTTTTGCCGATAAAGGCATGTTTGGTAAAACTTATCACACTTTTTCGGGTACTTTTCCTCTGAAGTGTGGAAACCACTTGTCGCCTGCTTGCAAGAAAAGTCCCGGCAGATTTGCATGGATGCATTGCCAGACGGATCGGCTGAATTTATAGAATTTTTAGCTTGTAATAGCCTGCTGATAGCTAACTGCGCACAGTTGGCAAACTGTATACTTTTATTATTGTCCATTCACAATTGAAAACTCAAAAATGTTACAGTAAGAATGATGTGCAAGTATGGCTGAAACACAATTATTGACCCATTTACACTATAAAATGGTTCACCTTGTGTTTAGTCATTTTAGCAGACTTATGGACCATTTTGTAACGTGTAAGTGGTTCAAAATGGTGTTTCCGCCATACTTGCACATCTTTATTACTGTAATCTTTTTGAGTTTGCAATTGTCAATGGACTGTAAGAAATTACATGATTTTGCTATTTAATCTTACCAGAATGGGCAAAAATAGTTTTCTCTAAAAAGTGTAACCTGCTCATTGTGTAAGGTAGAAACAGACGCAATGTGTCAGTTTCTCTTAAGTATAAACCTGAATCTTCGAGGTTTTGTATTTTTAATTTTTTTACCAGCCCTTAACAAAATATGCGGTTGTTTTTTTATTAAAGATTTGCATAAAATTACCATGGAACGGCAAAACAGTAAAGATGACCAGGATTGGCGAGAAAATTCAAAATTTGAGTGTACCTCCCCGATCGAAATGGAAACAAAACAGTCGCCTAGCTGTTCGTACAACATAACCTTGGATAAAGAGCCCTTGGCAAGTATGTTCTCCTTATCCTTATAGTAGTATTAGTACTTATCAGTCCCCATGTCTTAAAATTTCTGTCTGTCATCATCGTTGTTTTTAAAGGCGATAAAATTGTGACGTCAACTTGCGAGGAAACAGCAAACTCATTTGAATCCTCAGAGACATCTTTGCTGTCCGCATTGGAACCACAACGAGATAGTCAAATTGTGGACAAAAAATATTACGTTGCTAATCACAATCCGAAACATGCAAGTATCAGCTCTGGTGATGAGGTACCTGTAGTTAATATAGAAGATTTCGAATCAGGTATACATTCATGGTATACATTCGAAAAACATTTTGGCATTAACATAACACGTTTGTATTGCTTTAGCAACTGATGATCTAACTCTTCAAGAAGAAGCCTATGATGAAATCAGAAGAGTTGAAAAAGTTGATTGCATAATCGGGCTAGAGGAGGATAGGCGGCGTGCAGATGAGGCTTATACTGAAATTAACCCTGAGATATCTAGAAAACGATTCAAGACAAGTTGGCTAGTCAAGGATAGCGCTGATTATCTCTTTCTTCACGCACAGATCCAACGACAGCAAGAACAGTATAATACGTTGCAAAGTCAAATAATGGGTCAAAACATCAAACAAGACTCCCAAAGGCTTACAATCGAAGCGCACCAAGCCAAATTAGATGCGCAAGCCATAAAAATCGATGCGCAAGAACTTCTCCTTGCCAATCAGCAAACAGAACTCGCTGCCAAGCAGGTTCAATTGGACGCACACCAAGGCCAGCTCGATGCGCAACACGTTGCAAATCAAATGCAACAGGATCAAATTGAAGTCTTGCAAAATACAGTCGATTCCCTTCAAGTGCAGTTTGACGTTCTGAGCGATCGAAATCAAATTTTAGAGCGAATGGTTGTGCAACTTCAACAGGAGCTTGCGCGGCCACGATAGACGATTTTGTTGTTGTACAAATAAACGTTTTAACTTAAATTCTAGGTTTGAAGCGCTTGAAGATGTATTTTGACTGTGATTCACACTTAGTGTTTAGACCCGGTCTGTGACTGGGTTTCCGACCAGATACGCGTTCACACTTACGTCAAGACCAGACGCCGATTCAAGTGTGAACAAGGTCTAGATGTGAATGCGACCACGTGACGTCATCCAAGTTTATGAATCGTTTTGATGGACTTTTGGTACACTTGATGTGACGTCACTGTGGAAATAAATAAATCTTCATGCGCCTTCGAACTTTGAATGGAATAAAGCAAACAAATTTTCTGTTGTCATAATTGATGATCTGTCGTCGATAAGTGAAAAGAATATTTGTTTTTTATATTGATTTATTTATCGTTGTTGTTTTATAATCAAATTTCATGAACATTCAAATGTTGCATATTTTGTTGGACTTTTTTGTTTTTAGTGTGATTTTGACTATTGCAAGTTTTTAACAAATTTTTTATGTGTTTGTGTTGTTTCATGTTTTGAAGAGATAATATAAAATGTGTGTTCGACGAATTGGGGAAAGATGAATCAGGTTTTGTTTTATAAAAAAACTGGCTGATGTTCCGACACATTAATAAATCACTAAGCAATCCTAACTCGATTGGATGTTTATTTTGTATGCTGATTCATATTTGCGCAATAACAACATTAGATTACAAAGTTCTTCGTATGTAACGCCAGAGAACTCGCTGCAGTTGCGCAAAAACTCTTAATGCGTTCGTGGAGCGCTCTCGAAGCGAAGCCTGGAGCTCGTTGCTGGCTCACATTGGTTGTCAGCAATTTTTCTTTTTTCTCATGCAAATGGTCTAACAAATACCTTTCCATCTAAGTTTGTGCGTCTTCGAACATGTCAGATACAGATAAAGATATAGTGGACACCGTTTTGAATTATCTAAAAATAACTTCCACTTCTGATATCATGAATCCACGAGGTACCGAAAGTAGGCATGTTTTGTTGATGCGATGACATATTTTCAGACAATTTTTCAGCTCATCTGGTATCTTCTAATCAGGCAGAATTTTCAGTGCTTGACCAGAATTCGCAACATTTCGCTGATAGTTCGTTTTATCCGACCGTTAACCAAGAGTCATATTCGAAAAGCGCTGCATTGCAAATGGACGAAGAAACGATTTTATATTTGGGCAGCAAAAATTGGCTTGACGATAGTTCCATTTCACCCATTCAGCAAGGTTGTAACGTTGACGGAAATGCTTACCATCAGCTGTCCTTCAGCGAAGTTTCAATGAGCACTGAATCTATCAAATATAATAACCATGAAAAGGGAAATGTCTGCAGAAGTCAAGAATCAGTAGGGAAGCACACTGGCCGTAAGAGACCTGCAATTGTCAAAGGAATGCCCGGTTACGAAGATGTCCGGGCAAAAAACAACATTTCAGTTAAAAACAGTCGCAAAAGATCGAAGGAAGCCAATGAATGGATGAAAGCCAGAGTTTTTGCTTTGGAAACCGAAATAGATCAGTTGCGAGCAAAAAACCTCCAATATCATTCTATTTTGCTAGCTAATGGGATTCATTTTTAAATTAATTGGTTACTTTTCGAAAGTTGAGCGAAGAAATATAACGTCCGTTTACCGATTTTTTATTTTAGTGATACGATATTCGAAAACTTTATCAGCCATTTTTTGCAATGTTCAAGCTTAGTTCTGTAAAATATTTTTCGGTCATTGAAAAAATATAATGTCAAAAGAGATTTATCAAAACAGTTTTAGCAAAGCGCTTAGTTTATTAGCATACTGTATTTTATTTCAATGGAAGTTCTTCAAAGATAGCCGAACGAAAAAACTGCCTCCAGAATTTGATAACTATTTATCACTGTGACCAATTATCAATTTTATGTCTTTCGAAAAACATTCACCAAGAATATCTAACCGTGAAAAATGTTTCAGCCCTCATATAGCAGCAATGTGACAAGGTAATGGTATATTTACTTCAATGGCAGGTCCTCAATGATAGCACCTGACTAAAATGTTGCTCTCAATATTTGGTAACTACTAGAGTTCATTCAAGGTTATCAATTTTACTATCTTTCGCTTATAAGCTCATCAATAATATCTTACTGTGAAAAAGGTTTCAGCCCTCAAATAACAACAATGTGACCAGATAATGATATATTTTACTTCAATGGTAGATCCTCAAAATAGTAACTGACTAAAATGCTGCCCCCCCCCCCCCCAACCAGGATTTGATAACCATCTGAGTACATCCGAGATTACCAGATGTTATATTATGTTTCACTTTTCTTCTCGAAAATAGCATCTAACACAAAAAATGTTTGCATCTTCGACGATTTTCGGTTTGTACTTGAAATCACATTCTTTACAGTACGATTTATCCCTTACTGGACCAGCGCTGATTCCTGAAGCATTTTGAATGTTGATACCGATTCCCGCCGGCAGTTCGTTCTTCACAGGCACTGAAAAGCATCAGGTTCTTTGGATAGCCTTGCAATGATCGAAGTCTTGATGTCCACGCATAGGTACTCATTTTTGCAACTTGGACAGAAAAGTAGAAAAAAATTTGTCTTTTTAAATAAATTTAATAAAACTCGCTCAAATCATCTACTCATCAACTCGCTATAAATATCAACAGCCAGTCGTTAAAAGAATTTTATCAATCCTTGTTAACTTGTTTGCAGATTTTGTTTTTCGCTGGAAACCACAGACACTTATTCGATTTAATCAATGCTTGATGTTTGCTCGCATTGTCGATGTAATTTATGCCTTTTTTCACATGGTCAACGCCGTGGGTATTATGTAAATGGACGCGCAAACTTTTCATGTAAATTGTAGTATAACCGCAAAGTATACACTTCAACATCCAATTAATTTTTTTCTGATCGCGCAAATGTTTGATCACATGCTCGGTAATGCTTTGGCCATGTCCTTGATAAGTGTTATTGCAACAGCCACATTTTAAATTAGTGGGATTCACCTTCCTCCGGAAGAAATTGCTCGATTTACTCTTTCCATCGGAAAGATTCACGATTTCTGATTCGTTTGTCACACTGGAGTCGTTACCATCTCGCGCTTGGTCAGTGCTACTTGCGGAAGCGTGTTCAGCTGGCGGCTCAGTCTTCATGATTTGATTTAAAATTGATGCAGAGTTGTCAGCTGTTTCGTCACCCAGAGATAATTTATTATTCCAGAAAACTATTTCCCCTTGCAGTCTTTGCAAATCTTTCCATAAACTGGCAAATCGTTGAATCAAAATGGCAGGGCTCTCTGCCTGCACGACATGAAAATTCTTCGAACAATAATTCGAACAAACTTCTTCAATCCAACACGCTGTTTGTTGTTCGTGTATGGCGACAACATTTTTCTTAAAAGAAATTAACTTAAAAACCATGACGTTATCAATTCATATGTTTTTTTATTCTTACATTTTCATTTCCGTGCTTGAACCGAAAATGCAATTCCAGCAAAAGTTCGGTTGGAAAATCAGCACTGCAATCAAACTGGCCACATTTATAGGAAAAACGACTAACATGCGAAAACAAATGATGCAAAATGAAAACGTCGGCGATCTTTTCGTTGCAAAAACAACAAGTTGTTCTGCCGGTTTTGAAACCTAACGACGCAAGCAATACGCCGCACTCAGCCATAGTTTTTAGAAGTTTCAGTTTTTTTTCTTAAGTCTTTTTCCTTAATAGAAACTTTATTTCCATAGAAATACGATTGGCAGCGCGTTTAAAATGCACTGCGCAGCTTGTTACATGCACATCAATAAAGAAAATTCGAAAGGCTTTCCTCTCCAATTAGTCTTGTTTGACTTTGGGCTGTACCTTCATGATGTCACACATTTTATAGATTTTTAAACCACGACCATCTCTAATCACACCTCTTCATTTTGGAGATGCCTCCTTTCTCTATAAAAACTTTCTTCAAAACTTTTTTAAGTTAGCATTTTGCTTATAAAGTTACAACGAAGAAGGGTAAAGTTTGTTTTTCCATAATCAATCAACGAAATTTTTCATATTAAACATGAAAAACTATCATCTGTAATTACTATTATTATTATTATTATTAAAATTTTTTCACACTTAAATTTTTCTATTATTTTTAAATATAGCGCTATTATTTTTTGTAATATGTAAGGTTTGTTAGGACTGTAATATTTCTACATAAATCCGAAGTTGTTACAGTAAGATTTAAAAAATATTTTCGGAATTTTTTTTATAAAATCCCGTTTTCGACTTTATCCAGTCGAAAGAGATGTCCGATTCAAATTTACAACGCACCGTGTTGTCGCCTCCGGCGGAAATCGTTACGAGTCACGATTCTTCTTCGAGCACGCCCGGATCTGTTTCAAAGTAAATTTCCGCTCGATTTTTATGTTTTTCGAGCAGCTTGAATACTTTAATTTTAGAGAGTCTCCGTCGGACCTGTTGCCTGTGCGTCGATCGACGCGAGATATAAAACGGAAGAAATTCGACGACGAACGAGTTTCGAGCGCAATTCCGACGAAATCACCGCTGAAAAAACATCGTCTCAGCGCCGAAAAGGTCGATCCGAAAGTTTCAGCCGCCGCGCAGCCGGCTAATCCGGCGGTTGGTCCGAAAACGACCGCTGCTCCTGCAGTCGTGCAAAAAACGGTCCATCCTACAAATCCTGCTGTCGTACAAAAAGCTGGTCATCCTGCTGCTTCAGTGCAAAAACCTCCAGCAGCGCAGCCTGCTATTCCTGCGCCGTCGCAGCAACCGCCGGCTACGCCCGTCGTCGTCGTAGCACCGCCTGCAGTCGAAGAGAAAAAGCTGCCTGTAGCTGTACTTGCTGCTCCGTCGCCTGCGGCGCCGACGCCGCCCGAGCCCGAGCAGACTTCCGCGCCTGCGCCGAGGGTCGTAACTCCTGCGCCTGCGCCGCCGCTGTCCACGGTATCGCGACGGTCCAGCATTGCGGCAGTAGCAGCAGTTCCTGTCGCCGTTGTAAAGAACGAAAATTCGACGGCGTCCGCGGCGGTCAAGACGGAAATTTCGTCTCCCGCCGTCGTTAAAAAGGAAAATACGAGGAAACGCGGCCGTCAGCCGAAAAAGGCCGCCGTAACTTTTAACAGCGTTCTGGCGAATCCTGCCGAAGTCTGCGAACGTGTGGCGGCGCTGAAAGATATCGGCCGATGGCAGCCGACCGACGATTTGGCCCTCATAACGGCCGTTATGCAAGTATTATCGACTGAACGTCATTTTTGTTGAATGTCCTGCGAGATTTTTCGTTTGTTTTGAAGACTAACGATTTAACAAGCGTTTACGTCGGCGTGAAGTTCTCGTGCAAGTTTACGTTGCTGGAAATCCAAGCACGCTGGTACGCCTTGCTGTACGATCCGATAATTTCAAAGTATGAACAAAAAATGTCAATGAAAAGTTGAGTTTTCTAAGCACTGGCGATGTTTTTTCAAGACTTGCTCAAGATTCAATGAAACAACTATCGGCCGAAATTATCGCCGGCGTTCAGTCGAATACGTTGTTCAGTCGTGACGAAGAAAAAGTTTTAGCGGCGATTCCATCTACGGTACGACTGTAAACATCTTTTTTACTTTATCCAGTCTACATTTTTGTTTTTTCAATCCTGTTAAGGGCACCGGTCCGTCTTTGGAAATATTCGAGGATATATTGATTAAAAACTCGGATACTTTTCATTTCGCTCGAACGGCTAGAAGTCTGATGATACATTGGCAAAGTATGAAAGAGTTCCATTTGTTGAACGATCAAAAGCCGCCGTCGTATACGCCTTTGGATCAAGGAATGACATTTTCAGGTCAACTACAGTTGCATTTGATCCATATTCCCCTGTTAACTATAGTCTCTTTCCTTTCAGACATTGAAGAAAATTTCGAGGACGACGATTCGACGCCTATGGACAACGTCGCTGAGCGCGAAATACTTTCGGCAGAAAAGCAATTGACTCGTCAAATTCGTCACATCGAGAACGAATTACCCAAGTTGCACGTTTTGGTCGAAAGCGTCACTGGTGCGGGTCGGATTTTTGTTTTTTCTCATTCTTATCTCGGCTGAAACTCGTTTCGTACGGCTATTTTGATTTTTCAGGTATTAGTCCGCCGGAATTCGATAATATTACTGTAGCGGCATTTCGCGGTCGAATGGTACGGTATTTGATGAGGTCGAATACGGCGACCGTTGGACGGAACGCTAAAGGAAATAGTGTCGACATAGACTTGTCCTTGGAAGGTGAACGTCGAGCGAAAATTTGAAACCGTGAAAATTTGTAAATTTACGAAACGATTTTAGGCCCCGTTTTTAAAATCTCGCGCAAACAAGGCACCGTCAAATTGCGAGCAACGGGCGATTTTTATATTACGAACGACGGTAAACGTCCGATATACGTCGACGGCAAGCCGGTGCTGACCAACTCGAAAATGAAATTAAACAATAATGCGGTCGTCGAGGTGAGGATTCCAAGCAAATTTTCTTTTCGTCTGAAGTTGGAATAACTTCTGCCGAAGTCGTCTTATACACTATAATCGCATCGAACTATGGTCCACAGCAACTATAGAATTATATACTGTACATACTATAGTCGATTAGCAGGTTCATTTTTTAGATTTCTTGCATTCGATTGCATTTTATGATCAATCAGGATTTGATAAATAAAACTAAAGGCGAAGCGACGAAACTTATGGTCGCTTGATATATTGCATTTCGATGACATGCCCGTTTCGGAAAACTTCATTGCCTTTTTATTGTACAAAAGCATGTTTCCAGATCAAAAAATTACGTAATTATCCAAAAAAATTAAAATAAAAAAACGAGAAACCAATAAACGAACAAAAAAAATGTTGCATACAAATCATGGCTAAAGCGTTGGCGACGTTGATTTTAGTTACCTTGATAGGGAGCGCTGTGTTTGCTGCCTGAAAAACAAAAAAGGCAAGGTAGACAGTGAGAAACTCGCGTTAAAGCAAAATAGACAGTGAACAGAATAGCTGGTAGTCTAGTAAAAAACAAATTATGATTTCAAGGTTTTACTTTCACTTGGCACTGAACCTTCTACGTTGCTGAGATCAATATTCGAGGCATGTAATTTCTTTTCATCGTCACTCATGTCCCTCAATGAGACGCTACTGGCAGAAGCACGAGGTGGTTGCATGTTGCCGTCCGTACTGTCGATACTTCTACTGAAAACAAATAATCGTCGCTGGTTGTTCGTGAACGGGCCACAATATGCAAACGATGTACTTCAATCGTTTCGATGCACACGCGTCGGCGCTTAATTGACGAGGCGTTGTTGTAGCACCAACCGATGATTCTTCGCGACTTGTTTTAACGTTTGGTTGAGGACTGTTTTTGACCACGTTGGTCGTAAGCCCGGATGTTTTTTTGCTCGGAACAGTGCCGAACAGGGCTCTGAAAAGCAATCACGAATTACCACTGGACAGTGACGCAATTTTGCTCGGAAACTACTTAGACAGTGCACATTTCTTTTAACGAACGCTTACTTCCAGTTGACTTTTTTCGCTCCTTGTTGTTGAGCATTGTTCAACACGCCTTTATATATTTCCGATCTGACGAATCGCGGATACGAATCTTTGCTCATTAATATGAAGATATGCTCTTCGGCCGCCGAGAATGAATACCGAGGCGGTAACGATTTGTCGGCCATCGCTTTTATAACGGCGTCCAACGTACGCGAGTCGACGTTGACTTGACACGGAGCACCAGAGACAAGAAACTCGCTGCAGAAAATACAGATACTAGCCATTTAACTAAACTCATAAAATAGGATAATTTAAATCCAGTTCAATCGTGTAATCCGTTTTGAAATCGATTATATAGTTCAAAAGGTATAACATCGAAAAACAACTACCCCTACAAGCCATATCAAATTGATATCAGCGTCATTTATGAAATTGTAGTCAGTAGCATGATTGCTGCTGATTATTGGATTTTTGTTGTTTTTTTGAAAACTCATTCATGATTGGCTTTTTCTGTGTAGTTTTAAATTAGTGGACAAATACTAGGTAACTATAGACGATAGCCTGACACAATGCCCGAGGGCATTCATTAAAAATATTTGTCATGGTTGAAAGAAAATTTGTTTTTCGCAAAACTCTTTCACAACAAAATTCTCGACTAAAAAGCATTTATTGAGAACGTTTTTAAAAACATTCAGGAACCAAAAGATGTTGAGGAAGAATTGTGAGAAAAGCTTAAAAAGTGCCTGGAAAAACAATAAGCGTGACTAATTGTGAACCGTCGAGAACTTTAAAAAAAGCGACGCTCAAGTTATTTTGTAATTGGTACCAAAGCATGTTTATTACAAGTTAACATTTTCGGGTTACTTTATCATTCAACATTTTGAAAACAAATTTAATGCGCTTACTTGTAAATTGCATTGACTTTTTCTGGCACCTGAATTTTTGGACTATATTTTAAATCTTGTACGGCTAACCAGAATCTAATATTCTCCTGTGAAAATTCCGATTCTAAGAAAGTTTCCAAAACTTGTCGACCTATTGGATCGCGAATTAATTCCTGTACAGTAAATCCCCATCGCCTCACTCGGCGTTCAGTCGGGACTTCAACGCTAAAAAGTAAGAGATTTCGCTTGCTAACACAATTGATTTGACACTAAATTTGTTTTTTTTTCTCAACCGATGAAACGAGTACTGAACAATTTTTACAGACACTTACTTATCATTATTTAACACCCATAACAGTTGATCGTCCGTCGTCCAGGGGTTACCCGGGTCCTTCAATGGAGCTAGGAATGGATCGTAATCACTGAACTGTTCGCACCAAGCTACCAAGCTGAAACAAAAACAATGCAATCTTGACTTGCTTTATTTCAGATCGAATTTTTTTTATCTAACGTTTCAACTGCTTTTGGAGACTTTAACCATGGTTTTGTTTTTAGAGCGAATTTCAACCTTTCTGTCTGAAAAAAATTGCTTGCTAAAGCACCAAATCGAGCAATAATCCAAATCAATTCAAAATGTTTACTTCTTGATGATATTCTTTGGAAGTTCTTTTCCTTAGTCGTTTTTCAAATTTGCCGTACCGTTCTTCGAAACATGTCGACTGTCCAGGCTATAAATTTTGCATAAAAATATAGGAAATCCATTTGGACACACTTGGATAAATTACCGGAGCCCTGTGCAGTCGCCAATATGACCTTTCTTGACTATCAAAAACAACTTTATCAACTTTTTTCTTATCTTTAAACAATCTGAAATGTCTTCAATTGAAAATTTATTACAGTAATACATTACAGCATTTACAGTATGCCTAACATTTGAGGATTTCTACAATTTATTTTTGGATTTGCAAGTACCATATCATTCACTGTACGTGCAAATCAAAATTGACATAAAGTATGAAATATCAACTATGTTTTTTTTTGAAAAAATCAACAGCAATTAAATTTATTGAATAAATTAGATTTAATAGTTTTCTAAAGGTCATCGTTATAAAAATAGACGGCGAAAAATCACTAATGAAGTCAGATTTTGTAATACTTGTTAGCGAAAACGGGAATAAAACTCGAATCATGCAACTTATTTATATTTTACGTTTCTTTTTATATGACCATTTCCAGAAATAATAATTATTATTGTTAGTTTTTAGAAAGTAACTCCATTCGAAGAAAATAAAACAAAAATAAATGTATGATTATTATTTTTACTAGCAAATAATTTTTACTTTAATTGCATTTCGGCTTGAGTTTGTATAAAATCCCACATGTGCCCTAATAATTCTCTAATTCTATTATAAGCTTCCTGCAAAGAAGTAAAAGTTTTTTGAATTCGGCGCAAACGTTACGATTTTTAAGTTACCGCTTCTTGTTCAGACAAACCATGTCTTTCTTCATTGCGCAATAATCGTTTGCTTAGAAATATGGCTAAAAAAAGAAATATACTCCAAAACAAGAAAGTAAGCGTCGAAAGCGTTCAAACAGAAAAACAAAATAAAAAGCCACTCGAACAAAAAAATGTTATTTCTCACCATATTCGACGTCGTCAGGAGTTGGGTTTACTGAAGGCCATAAATAAGGAATCTAAAAAACAGATTACGTGTGTATTTTATGAACTTTCGCCTTTATGTTGTTTTTGTGCGTTCACCAGCTGTTTTTGGAAAGTTTAAAACAAAACAAAAATTCCGTAGCTTTTTGTGAACAATTGCGCGCAGTTTTTGAAAACGACTTACTTGAGATCTGTACAAAGTATTATTATCCCTAATCGAATTAGCGTGTTCAAATACCGGAAATAAATAACCATATAAACACAATTGATTGGCCAAATGAACTGCTTCAGCTTTAATGAAAAACAAAGAAAATTAGACATTGTAATCGTTTTTTTTGTTTTGCAAAACCGGAAAGTCGATTTTTTTATTTACTACCGTTGTCGTCAATTTTTAACGTTCGCGACAACCATTCGACGAGATCGTATCCTGAAAGAATAATTAATTAAAAAACGTTTAATTGAAATATATTGTATGCTATCCAATGATCGGTGGCGCTTCATCGGAGAACAACGTAATTAACATAATAGGCGAAAAAAGCAAAAAAATTGTTTTAGTCGTACCAGTAAACGACGCAGGCACCGATACACGAAAATATTTCAACGTTTTCAGTAGCAAACCCGTTTCGGCGTTTTGCATTTTGACACTAACTTCATCCATCTTGAAAAAAAATACAAAAATCGCAGTTAGTGCTCGATAACAACTGCTTAGCCAGCACAAGATTTTTGTCGGTTCTTTTGTCTCACTTTTTGAAACAATATCGTCGTACTCATAGTTTTTGACGATTCAAATACAGTACCACTAAATATTAATTTTTTTAAATATAAGTTGTATTTTTTTGTTAATTTATCCGCAATTTTAGGGTATTTATTGTCGACAGAATTAAATTAGCGAAATGATAATTGTAATAACGTTTCTTCCACTTCACCATACGTACAATAAAGTACATAGGATCGACGACGATGATGATGATGTTTTAATGTTCCGAAAAGTTGGAATTTTACTCGGTAAACGTCCAAAAAGCAATGAAGTCGTCGACGATCCACCCTTTCTCGACGAATTCTGGAGAAATCGTAGAAACAGCGTTTTTTTTCTGCACTTTAGAAGAAGACGATGGTTCGGCGCAAAAAAAGTGAGGTGATTTTTTTTCCTTCCGGTTCCTCTTTCGAACTCACTGTATATCAACACGGTAGACACTGTTTCAATAGGAATTTTTTAATAAACACGCGTTTTCTACTTCTTATATAGTACAGTAGAGAGTTAACGCCAGAAAACGTCGCGAAAATAGTTTTTCGAAATAAACATCATCGCCACATAGACAAAAACCAACCTAGCTAACGCTAGAAAACTCGTACGACGCTTACGTAGCTAGCAAAATGCGGAGGCCTCGCCGCCGCCGCCCGGTCGCTCGCTGCTACTAGCCATGCTTCCAAAGCGGCACCTTTTAGCCAGCCGAACTGCAGCTGCCAGCTCTTAGCCTTCTATATTGATTGTGGGGGTTGTAGAACATGTGTGTGCGTGTGTCGAGAGAAAAGGAAAATAGAAGAGAGTGAGAGAGAGTGAGTGAGGGAAAGAGTGGGAAAGAGAGCTAGCTAGCGCGCGAACGCGCACGGACTCGGACCGGACCGGGGACGCGATGAGGGAGAGACGAAAGAGAAAGAGCGAGTGGGACGCACGAACTGAGGGAGAGCGAGAGAGAAAAGAGCGCGCGAGAGACGAAGCGAGCGAGCGAGCGCGGAAGAAGAGAGGAGAAAGTGCGCTAGCTAGCGAGCTAGCGAGCAATATGCATCGTCGAGTTGCAGATGGAGAAACGAAGGAAGATGACAGATATATAGAAAAAGAGAGGAGAAAAGCGTTTTTATTGCGAAGTGCGCGCGCGCCGAACTAAACTTTTCCCTCGTATACGAGCCTCGATCGATATATGGCGAGTGACAAGTAGCCGAGCAAGCCGACGATAATTATCGCTTTTCTATCTTTGATACAACACGTTTCTCGTATGTACGTTTTTACGAGAGGCACTATAATTTATATTGTTAGCCACGTACGGCTAGTAACATTTTTTGGTAAATGCCAGCTAACTAAACTTTCGCTGTACCTGTTAGCTTGCTAGCTAGCAAATTTTTATTGATATCTCAATTTCGCCGTTTCATTCGAACGGACAGCGCAGCCAGAGCAGAGTTTTCAACGACAAATGTTTATGGCCACCTGTTTTTATTTGAACATCCAGAAGAGAGACGGGCAAAAAAATCGATCTCTCTCTCTCTCTCTCTCTGAATTTGATTAGCTTTACGTCTGCTATTTCAATGGATACTTTTTGCTATAATGTGGTAGTAAAATAAATTTTAAGCACGTCGCTCTTCTCTTTTTTTCTAAGAAACTACAAGTTTTACGATTCTTATTTTTCGAGCGCTGAAAAAGTTGTTTAATTGCAAGGAAGTGTACTCGAAAACTAACAAAATTTGAATTTGAAACAAAGACAACAATTTCATATTTTAATACAATTATTAATTGAGATTTTAGTCGAAAAGCGCCCATTTTAAAAACTCGTAACAAGCGTTCGTCAATCCCCACGTAATAAAAGATTTCATGCACGTTAAATGAACGCCGCGAAATAATTCCGCTATTTTATAATCTCTTTCCATTAAAATCTCTTTGAAAACGGGATAAATCGATTGAAAATCGCCGCCTAGTTTCGATTGCAAACGAACTCGAACGACGTTCAACGGGAAATACATCGACGACAGCGTCGCCCCGAGTAGGGCGCCAACCAAAAAATGCGTTGCTAAATCGGCGAATTCTGCTCTCCAACCGGTGCGTTTCGTCGAACTAGAAACTAAATCGTGCATCGGCTGACGAAGTCCGAAAAAGCATATATTACTCGGCCCGTTTCTCATCAGCGTAATAAAATAACCTCTAAACAACAACAAAAGGTGTAAGCCAAAGTAGAAAAGGTGAAAATCATGACTGATTTCGTTGTAGCAAGCACCAATTTCCTCTATCTCTAATTCTTTTGGTCGCCGTTTTTACTTTTCAGAAAAAAATCAAATTGCAAGTCAACGATTTCCTCACTGTCTGATTTCTGATCACCGCTTACCTGTAAAATTCAGTGAATCCGAGCGATAAAACAACTTTACTAGCTTGAATAGAATTTTTAAAGTGGACGTGATATTTGCCCGTTTGCATTAATGTTTCTATCCTTTCGAACGGTGTAAGCGTCGCTTCCGTGCATCCGGTCAAAAAAGCCGCGGCCGAATTGCACACGGTGAACGATTGGCGATCGCCGCAATCGAACAATGTTTTACTATAGAAACTGAACGATCCAAACATGACGGCCTTCGTCGGCGCTCGTTGACATAATCTCGGCATAAGTCCGCGATAAAGATAAACGTATCCTTCTCGATACAATTGTTTAGCGGCTTGATCGGCGTAGAGATTGTGCAATTTCTGACGGAAAATTAGTTTATTCAACGGAAATGTGAGCGTAGTTTCGATGATTGCCGAACCGAATCCGCAAACGAAATCTCTATATTTTCGATTTGAATAACGATTATCGATTTGTTTTATCAATTTATCGGCCGAACTCGACATAATTTTTAAGATGCGACCGACTCGCAAGCCGGTGAAATTACGAAATTAATTTTTAAACGCAACTTTACACTTTAGAAACAAAACAAACTTCAGACACGCAAAAAGTAGCGGCAATTTCAAACGATGTTGCATCAGATTCAAAATTAATGTAAATTGTGGGTGTAGGTGCACCTGAGTCAAAGATTCCAACAAGTTATTATGCAAACAAAATTAATGCGCTAACTAACGCACTGTGGAGTACAAAAATCAATGGTTTAATGATCACCTTTTATATAACTCATTATCAAACGTAAAAAAAATTTCTTGTCACTTTCAATAAAAATTTATCACTCATTCTGTATAGTTTCAGGTTTGGCTAAATTTGCATTCAAAAGCGAGGCTAATTCGGTGCAACGGCGTTCCAATTCTCTGTAACGAAAAAGTACAACTAAAGTAAATTTCTCCAAAGAAAAATTGTATTTTTAATTTGATTCTACTGGAGTTGAGTTTTCAACGTAGAATTTTCGCCTTGTAATCCTTCGATTCGTTCGGTCAATTTGGAACTCAAATGCGACGTGAATTCAGCTTGTTCATCAACGACTTGAGCTAATTCCTGAGCAAAAAAAATACAAATTTTCGTGTTGAAAACGTTCGAAATGGGCAAACATGAAAAACGCACTGATTTCAAACGTTCTATTTCCGTATTTCGTTCGCCCAACAACGATTCCAATTGATTATTTTCCTCGGAAACGTTCAAAAGTCGATTCTAAAAGAGGATCGACAACGACGGAAAATTTTGATATTAACGGAAATATTGAAATATTAATTTTTGAAGTTTCGAAGACCAGCTGTTTACTTTGACACCCTCGTCGTCAGAAATAATGCCACGAGCGGCACGTTCCGCGTCAGTTTCATCGTCGGAATCGTCCAAAGCCTTTTCCGTTTGAACTCCAAATTCGTTCCGTTGATTTTCTTCGAGTTCCGTTTGAGATTCAGTTTCGACTCGTCTCGAATTCTAAAACGATTAAGGTTAATTCGATTTCAAGCAAGAAATTTGTTAATAAAATCTACTGGAGCATCGAAATGTTTGCTGGACGACTCGTTTTCTAACTTTAAACGTTCAATTTCTGTCTGAATCGAGAAAAAATGTGTTGAAAAACGAAACACATACGTTAATTATCACAAAAATGCTCTCTACTTCGTATTTCTCACGCAAATTTCTCGTCTCCGTCGAATGATACGCGACGAAATCTTCGTACCTCTTTTTCCAGTCGATACTTTGTGGATTATCTTTCGTCGGCGTCTGACGGCGATCAGAATTTAAAACCGATTCGATTTTAATTCCGTTTCGATGTTCGATAAGAGCGATCAACGATTTTTCTTGTCTTGAAACAAATGAATACGGATTATCATCCGGAAAAAACAAAAACGAGTTCAACTTACCGAGTTTCGATTTCTACCAACTTCGTCGTCGTAATTTGCATTTGTTGAAGTAATTTAGAGCACAAATCGGTCAAAGCTCGTTTTTCCTCGATCATCTACAAGTAAAGCAAGTTTCTTCGACGAAATTTCAATCAGACTATAGTTGCCAATTTACTATAGTTATCATGCAACTGTAGTCCCGTTGCCAAATACCTGATGAACTAGAACGACCAATGAATCTTGAACGTCGTCGTTTCGAAACTTGTTCGGGGGGGTGTTGCTCAATTGGATACTTCGATTGGTCATCTGAAAGTATCCAATTACATTTACGACCGAATCAGACAAAAGGCGGTGTAAAAATTTATTTTTTTACAATGTTTCCGACTTCTGAGCGCCGTTCGTCGTCGATAGTTTTAACTTTATGCAAATAATCTTTTATCTTTTCGACGCCGACGACACCATCGGCGACGTCAGGTGGCGCGGGAACCGGCGAAATATTCTGAGAGCCCGTCAATCTCGCCGAAATCTTCGCCGCCGATCGACGATTCGATTCGACGCCCGATACGACGGGCGGCGGCGACGGCGTTCCATCGGCGTCGATATCGGTTCTAACGGACGCCAACGAATCGGCGTCGTCGACTTGACTCGTCGTCGACTTAGAACTATCGTTCAATCGTGAATTTCGCGATCGTTGATTCGCGTAAAATTCGCGCGCCGACGGTCGATGAGTCGATCGATCAGTGTCGAAATTATCCGGCGGGAAAAACGCGCCCGACGACGGTCGCACGCCCGGCGACGAAGAACCAAAGTGTCCGAACGATTGTGACGGCAACGAATGATGATGGCTCGACGGCGGCTGCGGTCTTTGATGTGACAAAGTATTGTCAGTGCTATCGTCGCCGCCCGCCGTGCTGACCGACGCTTGACGTCGGGGTTGCTGTTGAAATATCTGATCCAGATTCGTTTCGTCTTTCGTAGGCGTCGTCGCCGACGGTTCTTTCGATGCGCCAATGAGCGAAATCGGGTCGATTTTCGAAATCGATTCGCGTTCGAGTTTTTTGGCGGAACCGCTTCGTCCGGGGCTCTTTTCGTGCGCGTGCGGCGACGATTTATAGTCGTTGGAAGCAGTATGTTCGTCGACAGTTGCGTGATATCCCACGCCGCCCGATGAGTTAGCGTGATGGACGGTGTCCTCGGTATCAGTGTGATGTTCATCGGCAGAAACGTTCGCATGCCGGTCGTCGCCGCTGGTTGCATGTTGATCATAGTCGTCGGCCGACCCACGTCCATGGCTCGGATGATGCTCGTCGACGTGCGTTGCCCCAGACTTTTCCATTGCATTATACATAAAATGGTCGTCGCCATGTTTCCCCGACTGTGCGACGTGGTGCTCGTCGCCTGAAAAATGTCCATGATCGTCGTCGTCCGTTTCTCCGTGATCAGCTTCCGGAACACTTTCGTGAACGATTGGGGCAGTTTCATGGTCGATTTTCTGCTCGGAATTTGGGTTATCGGCCACTTTCGGTACAGTTGATTGAAAAATATCGTCCAACATTTCGTTTCGGCGTGTCATCGTTTCGGCGACCAAAGGCACTTTTGGAATTACTGGCGATTCCTTTTTCGGCGTTGACAAGCGGCGTTGAGGTCGCGGCGTGCCGTCCAAATCATCCAAATTTATTTTCAATACGCTCGCATTGGGTTTCGCCTTCGAACGATCAGCGGCAGCGTCGTCGGGCGGCGGTTCGTTTTCGCCCAAAAAATCATAGACGCTTCCGTTGCTACGTCGACTGACGGCGCCGATAGCTTTCGATGCTTTGTTGATCAGAATATCGTCATCGCTAGCGTTCATGTCGTCGTCGGCGTCGTGATGGTGCGACTTGTCGCTGCGATGTGAATTTTCCTGAGATTTCATCGGTTTTCGGCGCGACGCCGACACAACGCGCGAGTTTTTGGGCTGCAAAACAAGATAATACCGTCGAAAAACAAAAAAACGACCATGTATTGTGCAAAAAAGTTACTTTTTTGGGTCCATTCGCGTTCGAAGCGTTGTTTTGATTTTGATTTCGTTCAATGGCAATCAAACGTTGACGAAGCAACGCCGATTTGTTCGTTCGTGGTGCGTTTTGTTCGCTGTGAAAGCTTTTCACAGTTCCAGCGCTGTTTGCTTCAAAATAAAAGCAAAAAATTTGTTTTCATTTGTTGCGTAAAGTTTTAAAAACTGAAAACGTAAATAAAGTGTGGTAACTGGATATAATTAATAGACGACTATTATTGCCGCCCAACTACAGTAACGAGCAAATATTTTCACTGGACAACACAACTATAGTCGATCGACATATAGACAATCAAAGAGCAAATAGGCACCTCTAGATCGTCCAACTATTGGCGTATTAGCTTTGTTCGCTTTTTGAACGATCGGCCATCCGTGCGCGTCGTGCGTCTGAAAAAAAATCAACTTTGAGCACGAAATCATTCGGCAAGAATTAATATTTAGTGTTCATTTCGTCGGTTAACGTCCCAGTAACGTAAAAGTAACGTTCAAAAAAAACGAAATCATAGTTAAAAATTATATCCCAAAGTTTGGAAACATCGAAAGTGAAAAAATAAAAGAACTAACGACGCATGAATCTTTGGTAATAAAACAAACAAATGAAGTGTTATAAATAGAAGGAATAGATGTCCTAAACGATTTCATACGTTGGGAAGCGTTTCGACGACCGAATATTCGTATTCGAAAGCATTTCCTGGTCGTTTTCTTGCCGCATTCTTTGCCGAACTCGGTCTCGAACTAGAACAAAAATTTAATCATGGTTTTTTTGAAAAGCAATTACAAAATTATTACCCTCCAGGTTTCTTTCCGTATATATTCGATTGAACGCCTGTTAAACTCAAATCAGGTGCCGATCCGAATCTCGCCATCGGCTTTATCGGTCAAAAGCTTGAAACACGTCCAACGAAATTTTTCATCGTTGTCCGTCGATGAAGGAAGCGTCATAGTAACAAAGGATGCTCGTCGTCGCTCGTCGATGTTGATCTAGCACATTGATCCCATACGGTGTGTTCCCCGAGCAACAAGACGTACGTCGACAAACAAAATTCGCGTCGCACAACGCCACCAAACGAGTTAAAAACCGTTACACGACCGCAAAATTTATTTGACGGCAACAAAACAGAAAACAAAGTTTTAAAACAAATTATTGCTCTACAGCAACCTCAAAGCTGCGAATTTATTATTCGCCAAATAAACGTCGACGTCCGATTCGTCTTGCAATTCGACACATTCGCCGTCGATTTCTACGCTATTCCGCCGTACGACGTCGACCAATTTCTTCTTCGTCGATTTTTTCAATCGACTCGTTGTCGAGGCGGCGGCGTTGGAATTCGATTCGAGAAATTCGCCCGATACGACGTTCAAAACGGCCGTTCGAAAACTTTCCAAACGTTTCAACGTCGGCGACGAATCGTCGTCGTTGATAGAGTAAACTTTCTTCAAACCGGCGTGAAAATCTTTCGATGACGAAAACGTTTTCGCTAAATTGTAACAAAGACGACCCGAAAAATAATTTTCGATACAAAAATCCGAACTAGCCAAATGCATTAAGTTCAAGGCGGCGATTAAAAACTGAAACGAATACGCGACGGCTTGCCACTGATTAAAAGCGTGCAAAATTGACACGTTCGGTTTGTAAGGCTTTTTCGATTCGGATTTCGGCGTAAAATCAAATCTTTGAACGGCTTAAAAACAAAAAACATGCACTAGCTGTCGGGTAGCGGTGCTGAATGTGATATAACGTACCGTGAACAAACTTATGTACGTCATCCGAGGCCAGCGACGACGGTGCGAAACCAGACTGAACCCACTCGTCATCGATACCGAATTTCAGCAAGCGAACGTACGTGCACGTAATCAAAGCGTCGAAATAGGCTCGTTCGATTTTTGTGCCGTCGTTGCGAATCCAAAAGGATGTAACGCACAGAAATTGAGTCAAAAACGATGGAAATTTGTTCACTTTCGCTGCTATTTCTCGATTCACGTCGACGACGTCGTAGAAAAGTTTCAAGCGTTCGTCGACGGCGACCGATTCGACGTCGGCGAGCGATGGTAACTGGTCGAAAGAAGCTGCGACATTATTTTCTTCTTTAATCAACACGCCGCCGTGTCGTATGTATTCAAAAACGGATGACGACGATGAATTTTTCAATAAAATCGAATACGCCGCCAGCCGAATCGATCGGCAGCAATAATAAACGCTGGGCCGCGAAAAATCTTCGATCAAAGTTGATAGCAAAATTCGACGCCGAATCAGAACGCCGATGAACGATAAAGGGATGTTGCAATCGAGAAAAGCATCGATGAACCAATTGGGTAAATTTAACGACGATAAATTCTTTCTACATTCTTCGTCGACGTCCAACGAAGCGCCGTCGATTTTTGAGAAATCGTCGTAGAGTTTCACCGAAAAGTCGATGGACTTCTTTAAATTATCGCGTTTTTCTTTTTTGACACTCATCAGTATGTCGCACGTCGCTTGTTCCACGTTTTTTCCTTGTAAAAAGTTTAAAATTCCAATCATACAATTGTGGCGTTTCGTGCCGGCGGTTTCGGTCCTTCGTTTCGTCGGTTCTTTAGGAACGTGTTCTAAGAAATTCAAAGCGATGAACTATAGTTGCCTTAAAATTATAGTCGCTGATCAACAATAGTCGCCGATCAACTACTGTTGTCGGTCAACTATAGTCGTCGACCAACTATAGTCGTCGTGATCAACTATAGTCGTCAATCAACTGTAGTCTCATAACAACTATAGTCGTCGCTCAACTTTAGTCAGTCGTCTATCAACCGCAGTAGCCGATCAACTATAGTCGTCGATTAACTATAATCGCCGATCAACTATGTTTCCTACTAACTGTAGTTGCCAGTCACTTACTGACGAAATTCGTAAAGTTGGCCGGTTGAACGAAATCATTTCCCATCACAGTTGCGAACAAAGGCAACATCGATCGGTCCAAATTTTTAAAACATCCCAACAAATTATCCAAATAATAAATGGATGACGTCATATGCGAAGCAACCGTTCTCGACGTCGATCGACGACGACCGTCCATCGGATCAACTATCGTCGTCGATGAAGGGCAAACCATATTTGACGGATCATCGTCGACGGGGGACGAACGCCAACGTATTTCGGTCTCTGTCTTAATTGTGGCTGTGATCGACGACGTCAAATGAGGGTCGTCGCCGTTGTTCGAGCGTTCATCAACGACGTCCGTCCATTCAATCGAATCAAACGGAATGTACCCAAATTTCAAATCAAATATGAAAAAATCGCTGTCTAACGAAATAACTGGGCATCCGATCGAATTCGCTTTTGATGCGATATACGCGTCGGCTTCGCCGGCGCATTGGTAAAATTCGACAACCAACGTTTTCAGCACGTTGGTCATGACTTTTCCGGCGAAAAGCGGCAACACTTGCCGCCCGTTGACGCCCAACGACAACGACTTGGCGTCGACGAGCCGACTTTCGGCGCGTTTGATCGACGTGTCGAGTTTGACGCCGATTTGTTCGAGCGATCCGTCGAAAAAAACGATCGGTTCGACGTTGCAACGACGTAAATTTTGAAAGAATTTCTTGCAACTCTTCTCGTACGCTTTATAATCGCCGCCGTAGCGTGAATCGATTTTGCACGTTTCGTAAATGCGATACATTATGTTACTTCCGTCGATGACCACCGACGTATTTTGCAACCGATAATCGCTCAATAAATGTTCGTTATTATTCACCAACGAGGTTAAACTTTGAATTCCCATATTTTAGCGAGCTAATTTGCAGTCTGAAATAAAAAATCCGCTAAATTTCAATTTTTACGAGCAATACATAGCGCACACCAATTTTATAATCAGATACGTTTTCAATTTGAATAGGCACGTTATGCTCAATTCATCACTGCGTGCGTAACACAAAATATGGAAGTCGTATGTTTCCCACCACCTTCCGGAATTTTGTTTCAGATATTAATTTTATTGCGAAAATGAAGCAAAAAAAAACGCCAAAATTTGTGATCACTTTGTGAGTTGACAATTGGGTGATGGCTTTGACAGGAAGTGCAATAAGGCATAAACAAATAAAAGTTAAAATTGAAACATTTTCACCGATCTTTCGAGTTAGACATCAAATGCATGCTAATTACGCTAAGTTGCGACACTTTCTCGCCTAAAATTTGTTTTTCCGGGACTTGTGATTGCTAATCGGTAGTCTCCTTAGACTTAGACGCAAAGATTATTCAGATTCATTGTTTTCCTCTATTAATGCTAAAGATCTAAGTGGCGCAACAGCGTATGTTTGATGATCGTTCCATGCGAGGGCGGGAAGTAAATTTAAAAATACGAGTGACCAGAGACATGGGCGCGCTAATTATTGAGAAGTCACAGTAGGTACCATCGCGAAGATCAGAGCCAATATGTCTTGACGCCCTGCGTTGCTGAGCCGCGCAGCAATTGCTGCGCGAACAACATCATAATTTTCGTTTTTCTTCACCACAGGCCGTGCACATCATGGTACAAAAAACTGCGACAAAAGCGACGAAAAATGTCTGCGGTCAAAACAAAAGAGGCTGCAAGTTCTGCAAAAAATTTAACATTGACTATTCATTATTGCGAAATCAAAACGACTGTAGTAAAAATGATTTAAAAGTTCGGCAGGACATACGATTTAACCGTTTACGCTTTACAAATGCTAAAACTCAAAGTGGACATTTCGTAAAGTGTAAGTGGTTCAAAAATTGTAATCGCCGTACTTGCACACCATTCGTACTGTTATCTTTTTAAGATTATCTCTGAATGGGTTGTAACATTTTGAAATTATGCGTTTATTTAACTTTTTACGAAACTGAATATGATTTGTATATAAATTTTGTTGTTGTCTCAATCTATGCGTCACTTTACAGCAAATCTGTTTTTCGTGTTTTGTTTTGTTGTGCTTGCTTTGTCCTTTACCGAGCAAACTAAACAGCTGGCTAAAAAGTTGTCTTTGATCGCTTCGTACCAAAATTATGTCCGGCTGCTTGGATAACGTGCGTTGCGAATGCGGATTCGAATGGCGAGAGAAACGAAACGCAATAACAGCGGTTATCGCCGGAGTTTTGGTTATTATTTTCTTTAAATATCTTTATTTTCAGTTTTGTACTGTTCTGAAAATAGATTTTGCTCTGTTAAGCCCATAGCCAGACATTTAATTTGTTTTTTTTTGTTTAGTTTTGGTCCGGCTGGTGGATTATAATCGACATTGCAGCACTTTATCCCGATAACAACGACGGGGCGAAAGGTTTTAGACATGCGTATTATACATGCGGGGTATTTAGCACAGTATCGTTCTTTATGTAATTAAAAAAAAGTTCGTGACTAGCTTTTGATTCGTAATGGGCAAAACTTTCTGTTTTAAAGGATAAACGCGGTTTCAAATAGTCAAGTTCGAGGCGAAGCTATGACGGAAGGTGTTCTTGGAACGAGAGGTCAGCATAGATGAGCAGCTAATAATGGCAGAAAAATAACTGTAGATAAGACAAGATCACCAACTATAGACAGTACGAGATCCCCAACTGTAGACAGAACTAGGAGCGTATGGCTCTGTGGCTAGGTGGCTGGACTACTGATCGCAAGGTTCGTATCCCGGTGCTGGGTTATTTTCCATATGGGCTTAAGCAAGCCATGCAGCTCTCACTGTTTACTGGTACTGTCGAGTAAGGTGCCTTTCATTGGGTGTCACATCTCCTTAAATAACAGGTGGTCTGGTCATGCCCATCAGCGACCCGTCATGCAACAGTCTCGGCTCAGCGTTAAAAAGGACGTTAAACAACCTGTTATTTATAATTTATCCTAGAACAGTATCGCCTCAACTTCAGATACCAGACACTAATATCGGCGGTACCAGGCTGCTTAATCGTCAACTATAACAGCTCTACTTATCATCTACTATAGCTAGCTCGATTGATCTCTCCAACTATATTGTGACTGTTGAACAACCGTTATTTTGTTTTGCAGGTGCCAGATTGTGGCTATTATTGGGGTTTGTAGTCGGCTTTGGTTCACTGATCGCCTCCATGTGGATTCTGTTCGCTAACTACGTCGTTAACGCCGAAGCCAATCAATGGCGCGGCGTTGCGTTGTTTTTACAGAACTTTTTGATTTTCGTCGCTTCGCTTTTATACAAATTCGGTCGCACCGAAGATTTATGGGCTTGAAAGCGCGTTCATTTCTGGCGCTTACAGTCGAATCAATTTAACAAGCAAAATTTTTTCATTTACTGCTTTTTTATGTAACATTTATGTCGATTTTTCTGTTTCTTCGTTATTTCGAGTTCTTTTATTGTAAAAATTTGTTATTTATATCTTTTTTTGTCGTACTTTTAAAAAAGCAAGAGTAAAAATGTAATACAATTGAAAAAAGGTTGAAAAGTTATTTGATATACCGTCAAATATTGTCAAGTAAGAATTCGTGCGAAGACCTTTATGCTTATAATAATTTTACATGGTACTGCATAATAAATAGCGTGCAATGTCTTAATTCAGGAACAGTTACGCTAAAATTTTGACCATAAAAATGAGTAATTATACGTCAAATTATAATGGTTGAGAAAATAAACATCAAAATTTAAAACCCATCCGGAACGATTTTTTGCAACATTTCGCTTTCGCATCATCGAAAAATTTGTCTCTAGATAATGGAAGACTTCCGTCGAGCGCTGGCTCGGCGCCGCGAAAAAAAATTACAACGCATTTGTTTTTTCAAGAATATAAAAAGTTCAATCAAGTAGAAGCAAAAAAAATACGAGGAAACCTCGCCGTGCATCGGCGGCTTTTAGGCCGAGGCGAGCGAGAGCCTTGCGCTTGCGTGCGAGGCACACGCGAGCAACGTTTAACGAAAGAACAGCAAATTGACGCAATATTGATCAAGCGAGCCGAGCTTCTTCGACTTCTTCCGACGAAGCCGAGGCGCAACTCCTTCCTTGCGTGCCGCCGAGGTCTTCGAGTTACAAAACGGAACTATAGAGAAGAATGCGACGCTGGAACTATAGAGCAACGAAGTTGGGCTCTCGGTGATCGCCGCGAACCCGTTTTCGCGCTAGCGTCGCTGCGAAAAGCGATCGTTTTCACATGCGAAAGAAAAAGCCGTATATCTCGCTTTTTTTGGTTCCGAAATCAATTCTTATGATTTTCGTCGTCCGTCGAGCAAAAAATTGTCAATTTAGAAAATAGGACATTTTTTACGACCTGCCCTGCCGCCGTTGCTCGTCGATCCAATGCTCTCGTTCCTCCTCCTCAATTTCTCTAGTTTCTCGTTTCCATTCGGCTTTTAACAAACAAAAAAACGGTTCGATATTGAAATCGGATATTACAAATTCGAAAACACAGCGACGCGCCGCGATCAAAGCTGCGCGGTTAGCTCGTCATCGAAAGCCCGTTTCGTGATACTTTTTTCTTGTTTTTTCCGTTATTACATTTCACCTGGCCGGCGCCTCGAAGCTCTCGATTGATCTCTCCAATTAGTTGAGCTTCGATGAATATGGTTACATTTATCGCGACGATGATGATGATGATATCTCTCTACTCGTCTCACAAGCGATTTTTTCCTCGACTTCTCTTCGTCGGTGATTGATTATCCGAGTCGAATTATATTCAAATTCAAAAGTGCTGTTTTTCTTTAATGACTGGCACGAGCAAAATTCAAATTCGTATTGTTCTCAGGTTAGTAACTTCATCAAAATTCTCAATGTCCAGCGCAATTTATTACGTTTGAAATCACTACTCGAGTTTTGAAATCACTAACCTACTTTTTAGATCACTAAACTTGCTTTGAGGTCGTAAAACTTGATCTGATAAATTAAGTTTCTGCAGTTTTTCTGTTTCATTTTTAACTTGTTGCGTACGAGATACGTATGAGAAAAATGCAATTTTAATTCGAAATTGTGAGCTGATACGATCGGCGTCGGGCTGCTTCGAATGCTCGGCGCATTATATCCTCGGCAATGTAAATAATATCTCAATGCCATTAAAAGGTATATTTGAATTTTTCTATCGGCGTCCTGCTAGATAATTGCTCGAGAAACATTAAAAAATGGCCAATGGCTGCAGGATTTAATTTCGTTTTAAAAATACGTATGACTCGTTTTCAGCGTTGGCACGTACTAATTTCTTTGTGAGTTGAAAAATTTTGCTCGTTTTGTTTAGTCTGAGGTTTCTATATTCCCATCGGACTTGAAAAATTGAAATTTCCTGCAAGTTTCATGGAACATTATCGAGAAAAAGAATCCAGTTTCACGGTCGTTCATAACTTATTTATGAGTTCGTTTGATGTTCACCGATACATTCGAAACTCATCTTTGGTTTGTGAATTGAGGCGAATTTAACGCCTGTTGTGACCGGCGCAAAAGTTCACATGTAGAGGACAAAATAGTTGACAAACATGACGGGCAAAGTCGTACCGTGCAATAATTGTAGCCAGTGACGTCACGATTCCGAAAAGAACTCGTTTATTCACTAATTTGTACGTTTAAAGTGCGAGTGAGTCGCTATATTGTGCATTTTTATGTAGATCTTGACGGCCTCTTGTCATCATTCTGGATTTACAAAAGTTATTGAAACATAATTTTTCAAAGACAAAAACGAAACGACGCCAAGAGCTCATCGCCTATACGATCGCGCCGTTGAATTCGGTGAATCGCGAGAATTTGTTCAGGTGCGATTGGGCGCCGGGCATTTTGGTCTTCCTGTTCGTCGTTTTGGTGTTCGTGGCGTCGGCCCAGGTCGTTTTGATACATTACGGCGATTACGGTTCGTTTTCGGGGTACAGTTACACGTACGGCGCCGGTGGTCCGCATCTGCTAGCTCAACTATCGGCGTCGGCGCCGCCACCGAAAATCAACATAAACTCGTTGCTCAATCGTAACGTGCCGTCAATCATGGCGAATTTGAAAAAATTACAGTACGACATCAACGTCGATACGTTGAATTCTCTTTTGGACAAAGAACAAAATCGACGACCGTCGGCGGCAATTAAAAAATTCGACGACTCAACGTCGTCGAACGTCGTCGACGAAGAAATTTCTCGAATATTCATCGAAGACGTCGACTTATCATCGAATAATAATATTTCAACTGCGACGCCAATTAATGAAACGAACGCTAATTATTCGAGCAAAAATAAAATTCTGCCCGATTGTCCGCAAGTACCCGATGGATTGAGTGAGCATTTTTTTGTTTTTCCAGCAAATTTCTCGTTCATGACAATTTTCTCACGTAAAATTGCAAAAACGGCCTTCGCACTGCACATTTTGTACTAAAATTATATTTTTGCCGGAAAAAATGCATTCTAAACAAAAATCTCGCCTCGCAAGTTACGTTTCGTTACCAGTTTTGCTTACTTTCCTTAGGAGGGCAAATCGTAGCTGATATTAATCATAGTCACGCTGAAAATTACACCAAAGCCATTATATCCGCCCAAAATCCGAACGTTAATCCCGGCGGATGGTGGCGCCCCGCGAACTGCCACCATCGGCACCACGTTGCAATTATTATCCCCTACAGGGATCGGGATCATCACTTAATGGTTTTATTAGCTCATCTCCATCCGTTGCTTCAAAGACAACAGTTGTATTACCGGATATTCGTTGTTGAACAAGTGCGTCACATTTGCTCGGTCCTCGACTAGCCAGCGCACATACTTTGTTTTTTTTATCTAGTACGGCAATTTGACGTTTAATAAAGCTAGAATTATGAATATAGCTTTCGTGCAAGCCTTAAAATCCGATCCGACATTCGGCTGTTTTGTATTCCACGATGTTGATCTCATTCCGGAAGACGATCGTAACATGTACAGTTGTCCTGAACAGCCTCGGCATATGAGCGTGGCTATAGACGAAATGAATTATCAGTAAGAAATTAAAGTGAAATCTGCAACTGAATTGGAAATTGTAGTTAAATCGAACTAATGACAGCGTTATATTATATCTGTTTGTTTTTTTACAGAATTCCATACGAAGAACTTGTCGGAGGCGTGTTCGCCATTCGAACCGAGCATTTTTTCCAAGTCAATGGATATTCAAATTTGTACTGGGGATGGGGCGCTGAAGACGACGATATATCTTACAGGTAAATCAAAATTGTTGACTAGCCATTGTCCCTGTCATGCCCATCGCTTGATTTCATTGATGAAACAAAATTTCAACAAGATTTTTGTTTTTGGACTTGTTTCAGATTGCAGCACGTCGGTTTACGGATAATCAGACCACCACCGCAAATCGCTCGCTATAAAATGATCAGACATCAAAAGCGAACGGCCGTCGATGGCCGAATAAGATATCGCCTTCTATGGACGGGTGTGCGTCGGTACAAAATCGACGGGATAAACAGTTTGTCCAGTTTGAATTATAAAGTTAAATGGATGCGAGATAAGCCTTTATTCACTCACGTCATGATCGACATCGGCCCACCGCCTGCAGGATTTTGAATGAACAAATAGGATTTTATTTGTTTTTTAAAGCTTCATTTGAGCAGCTTTAATTGTTTTGTGTTTTATAGCCAGTGGTTTAAATGTGCATGTTAACCACTATACAAGCACATTTAAACCACTGGATATTGATCATTTTGTGTGTCATTTTGTTTTAATGAATACCAAAGAAGGCAGGTCTAAGAAATCCGTCAGCGGGATTTCCTTATGGTCATTTAGAGTTTATCTGTTATTTCGTTTCAAAATTATTATCATTTTTTGATATTCCAAACTATCGAGATTAGCTGAAATTTTTGTATTCCATGTCTCAAACTGTTTGCGCACATTTTTTTTGCTTTGTCGTTGCTATTCTTTACAAATTTATACGATCACATTTTTTTGTATTTTCGAGTTTCTTGTTTTATTTTTCCATTCGGTGCTACTCGGTGCTTTTTTGGTGTATTTTCGCGTCTGTTTTTTAATTTCATTTTTACAGTTTGTGGTCGTGACGCTCAACTTTTCGTTTAAGTTGAAAAACTTTCTGTTATTATTTTCCGGTGCCAAGAAGCGATGAATAATATAATTATATTACAAATGACTATAAAAAGTAAATTTATGAAATTTAAGAAAAATATGCATATTTTCCTTAAAATAGTCAAATCAATTGATGTAAGCCTAAATGGGGCGTGTTGCCTAGTTTCGAACGCAGCAGGGCAAAAAATTAAAGCCGGCAGGCACTAGACAGTGAATTTGTCTAGGTCTGCAAGTTTTGTGGTCATTTTGGTTTAATACCAGATTTAGTCGGTTAGGAGGAGTTTCAAGAGTAATTTCTGATGTCATTCATGAAAACGCTTGTAGACCTCGACACTTCGTTGTCTAGGACCAAAAATGTGGCTTGTGGCATTAAAGAACAAGTTAAAAAAACGAAATTTCAATCATAGTTTACTTTAAATGCCTACACTTCTATCTTTAGTGCAACAAACAGTCGAAGATTGTTTGACCGACTTTAAAATGAAATTAAATAGGCGTTACAATTGTCGCCCTCTACAACAACAATGCGATGAGAAAAAAACGTTCTTTCTGCGACCACCAGACTGTACATGACGAACAATTTGACACTTGCGATTGTCTGATAATATTGCAGTTTTTAGATGCACATATTTTTTTGGGAACGGGTCATGGTTCGCAGATTCGAGGTCGACTTACGCGTGATTTATCGTGTTTTTTTAAAGATTATACAACAATAGTAGAAATGTCTGATGAAACAACTATCGAAATGTCTTGTGCAATTCTAGAGAAGTGGACCGCGAACAACTCTAAAAATGTCCAGTGGATAATTTCACCTTTAATTCCATTTTAAATCGACGATAGTCGAATTTATCGGTCTATTTCTAGAATTTGCTCGAAACATCACTTTACATGACACTTTTACGTCCTGCGCGGACGCTGGCTGAAATTCGCTTTTTGATTCATTACTAAAAGTGCGCTAGCGCAGATCGGTCGGTCGATAAATTTCTCTGGTGAACGACGAAATCATTTCTTCTGAAACAAAAATCCGTTGTCAAAAACGCGAAAAAAGCCCACGTCGTCGGTCGTTGTGTTATTTTATTATACAAAAACTCGAATATTAAATGTGCTTACTGGTCGCCGACTACAGTCGCAACGTCACGTTATTAATTTGTGCCGGCGTTCTCGCGCGGGAAACACGAATTATCATACGAACGATCGTCAACTGTGTCGTCGCGTCGTCGATTGCGTGTCCAGTTTTAGTCTGATGAGTGGTTAAAAAAATGAACATCGCACGTTATTATTTTAAACGCATATTTCATTTTCCGAGAATTCGTCGAAAGAATTTAATATTATTTTTCGCCAGTTTCGCTTTATGGTTCCCACTCGTTTTACGTACGAACGTCGATTTGATTAAGGAAAGCGTTGAAAATGCAAATTTCTCATTAAAATCCATCGCGAACGATACGTTAAATGAAACTATGTCAAAAATGAAGAAATTGATCCTAACGCCGTCGACTTACTATACGTCGTACAGTTTGGAACAGATGAACGATAATGGTAGTTACGGTTTTTGTCCGGAATCTCCGCCGGGATTAGGTAAGACGTGTCGAATTTTTCATTCAAGTGTGCTCGTTTTTTAATCATGAGTTTAGTTTTGAATCAGTGTTCGCAACTGTACAAACACATGTTTTCAAATTGAATAAATGCATGTTTGAAACTGTACAGGTGCTCGATTCCACATTGCTTTTTAACAAACTTATCAAAATTATGTTTTCGCAATGCGAGTTTTTGCTTCATGCCTTTTTCATGTTTCACGCAAATTCTAATATGATAAAATGTTTAATTAGTGTAGGAATTCTTTCATTAAAAGAGTGAAATTTGATACGACTCGACCAATTGTATGGTGGTCGCCCATGGAAACCAATGTTTATGAAATTTTTTTAACTTATTGAATACCTCATAAATCTCTAATTTCTTCTGTACCTGCGCTTTTTTGTCCCAAACAAGTTGTTTTTGAATGTAGTCTATTTTTGGAACAGAGAAAGCACTGGCTATCTAACTTTATTTGCCTGTTTTTTTCAGTGGGTAACATCGCAATACCGTCGCACGAAACGTTTCATAACTCTGATCTTACACAACTTATGCAAGAAATTGAACTTGAAAACAATAATTCAATCAGCGGCGGACTGTGGTATCCCAAAAATTGTCAGTCAATTCAAAATATAGCTTTAGTTATTCCTTATCGTAATCGTTCCGAGCATTTGGCTATTTTATTAAAACAATTGCATACGATTTTAAAACGCCAACTTACTTATTATCAAATATTCGTTGTGGAACAGGTAAATACAAAATTTATAAATTTTCTTTATGTAGAATAAATGGAAAAATAACAAAATACAACGTAAACGCTAGCTCAAACGATGTCAAATTGATGTAAGAAATTGGTTTTCCTTTTTCGCGCAATGATTTGACTTATCGTAAATTCAAATAATTTGCTTTTGTTATTTCAGTCGGGCGATCTAGAATTCAACAAAGCTAGATTAATGAATATAGCTTTCGATTATGTAAACACGAGTAGCGGTTCCAATTTCGATTGTTTCATATTTCACGACGTTGATCTCGTTCCGGAGAACGATAAAAATTTATACAGGTGCAACGATGATAATCCAAGACATTTGAGCCCGGCCGTTAGCACGTTGCGATATAAGTAAGTCGGGACACAGTTCGTTAAAAGCAAGCACTGATTTTATGCATGTTTGAGCAAGTTTGATGACTGAAATGCTGAATAATCTGCTCTGTCCAGCACTTGGCTTGTCAGTAAATTTGTTTTTAGGTTACCTTACAGTGCATTAATCGGTGGAGTCCTTGCACTTACTCCAGACATTTTTGAACAAGTTAACGGGTATTCGAACCTTTACTGGGGATGGGGTAAGCTTGTAAGCTGACTGTTCTTTTGATTTCCTAATTCTTTTTCTGTGTTTAATAGGAGGTGAAGACGATGACATGTATTACAGGTAAAAAAATACAACGGTCTGTCGTACTTATCACCTCACTTGAACGTGTTTGATTTTCAGGATGGAAGCGGAAAATCTACGAGTGATCAGACCTTCTATCGAGATCGGTAGATATACAATGATAAAACACACAAAGAGAACGGCTAAAAAAGAAAGGTAAGCGGTTGTGAACTATTTTTTGTTTTCCGTTGAAAGTATCAGTTTTTTGCTCGTTACTCAGGGTTCCAGGACAGTTTCTTTTGTATTTTATAGAATGAAACTCGTATGGTCGGCAAAAGAACGGTATCAAAACGACGGCATAGCTCAATTGCACACGCTCAACTATACCATTGAATTTATTCGTAAAAATTTATTGTACACGCACATTATGGTTGATTTAGGCTCACCACCGACGACGTAGTTATACTAGTTTTGTTTCGTTAGTACCGTCCGATTTTTGTTGTTTATATTTGTTAGTTTTTAAGGCTTACTCACTAAAACTTGCTACAATGACACTCATTTCATAGAAAAGCTAAACAAATGACAAATTTTGCATGGAAAACTCAATTTTGCATGGAAAACTCAATTTTGCATGGAAAACTCAGTTTTGCATGAAAAACTAACGAAATTAAGTTATTTCATGAAAAATTATTCAAACGTGAGTAAATTCAGGATTACAAAAATGGCTGCTTTTTTAAATCCAGTTTTACAGCAATTTATTGAACTGAGCAATAATTGTAATAAATTTGCACGTTTACGGGCAAAAAACAGCAAACGATGACAATGGTAAGCTTTTGACAACTAATATTTTTTTGTTTCTTTCGTTGATTTCACCGAATTCGGATCTGTTGATAACGTTTTCTCGTCCGTAAGAATCTTGTTGATGCTGCGACTGTTTCGGCGAACCGCTGATAATTTTTATAATCGAAGGCGCTTTATTTGTTTGTTGAATCGTTAATTTCGTTTCCGACATTTTGTTCAATTTATCAGGCGTTTTAGCGTGTTGAATCGGTGCGATTTTAGGTTCGACATGTGGTTTAATTGGATAATCTGAAGAGCAACGTTTCGACGGCGAATTTTTATCGTTTTTATTTTCGGCAATTATTTCCATCATGTGTTGAGATTCGTTTAATTTTTCGACTTCTTTACTCGATATTATGCTTTTTTCTTTTTCTTCTCGGCGTTCTTTCGCTTTTTCGCAACAAAACCAAATCGTAAAACAGGTTATCGATAAAACAATGATACCGCCAATGACTATTAACCTGATACGAGAAAAGAACGATTAAAAATAAATTTCTCGCCGAAATCGCCTCGAAACTGTTACATAATATGCCACCAAATCAACATATTTTGGTAAAACTGATGTTCGAGAAAAATTAGTACAAGAGAAAAAAAGAAACAAAATAAATTGAAGAGCTCGTTTCCAACCGGCCGCACTTGATGAATATTTGACGGCAAAATGGCTATATTTAGTGTAAAGTATCGATAAAATTATGACCCCGGCTTGTTTTGAAATTTGTTTTTGGTGTGCAAGTACTTTAAGATGTGACTTTTTCTGTCCTGGATTAAAAATGTGTTGTCGTTGCAAAACTTACAAAATTCATTGGCGCATAGCCGCAGCTCGTCCTGGTAGTGGTTTAGTAAATATAGCATATAGTAAATCAATAAAAATGTGATCCGGCTTCTCCCCATTCGCAGTTGAACAAGTGTTTCGTTGTCGGGTTTTAACTTAGGCTTAGGCTTAGGCTTAGTATTAGGTTTAGGCTTAGCCAAGAGAAATTTCAAAAGGCTAAGGCTTAGGCTTAGGCTTAGGCTTAGGCTTAGGTTTAGGTTTAGGCTTAGGCTTAGGTGAAACAGCCGGATCACATTTTTGTTGATATAGTTAAAGCACTACACCGGGAAAAGCAGTAACCGGGTTAAGGGCGATAACCGGAGCAGAACGAGCTCCGGCTATGCGCGAGTGCAAAATTCTTGGCAATTTCGATTTACAAACACATTTTGTGAACTGTCTAGCACGTTTCCGAGCAAATTCTTTCAACTAGTCTTAAAATTGTATGCTTAAATATTACAACATTTGTAAATTATGTCATGGTTAGCGGATTTCGCTGGAAAAGCCGAAGGATTATTAAATCAGCTGGATTCATCGGCGGCGACTGTTTTGCATAAACCGACGACCAGATCCAACACTCCATCGAAACCTTATTCGTTGCACGGCGATTCGACGACGAGCGCCGATGTTACTCGCCCTGGAACCAGCACCGGCGTTGATTATTCGCCGAAAAGGGAACACAAGTAAATCAAACAGTGCTAAAACAGTTTCAAGTATTTTGGGTGAGTTTACGTTAATTGCTCTTTTTAGAAGTTCCGGGTACGCGTCTTCTGTTTCAAGTTTTGTCTTAAAAGCCCAATCGAAGGACGAAGACGATAAATTAATCGAATATCTAAACGAAACCGAGCATCCGCCAACGACGCCATTGTCCCGACGTTCGAGCAACTCGAGTCTTCGATCTTTGCCGATCCTATTCCAGTCGGTTGGTCTCGATTCCGAAGGGTCCGACTCGAGAAAAGTCCAAAATGAACGTAGGAATTTTTAAAAACAAAAATTGTGACTGTCTATAGTTTAAGTTTGCTTGTTAGTATAGTTTCTGGGAGACTACAGTTGTATGAAGGCTATAGTTGCTGGTAGTCTATAGTTGCTTAAAGACTATAGCTGCGTAAACACTATAATTGCTTTAGTTCTAGAACAACAATCATTGCTTTCGAAAGCTAGAATTTGTTTTTACTCGTTTTTCAGCGAAACAGATTCAAAAATTGACTGGCCCGTCGCCGTTCGTGGCGACGAAGTCGGCCGAACGTGAAATTCTCGAATTGAAGGCTCGCGAAGCCGATTTACATAAAGCTCTCCAAGCTAAAGACAGCCAATTGGCTGTTTTGCGAGTTCGCTTGCAAGATGCCGACCAACAGTTGCAATCGAAATCCAGTCGGCTTCAAAAGTTGGAACAGGAACAAGAACGGTATGTGCTGCATTGTAAATCGTAAAATAAATTTATTGCACTGGCTAGTTTTATTTCTTGTAGTTTGTTGAAAGATTCCGTCGATTCTACGGCATATCGAACCGAAGCGTTTGAAACCGTCGAAAAACAACTTAAGGAAGCCGAATTCGAATTGGAACGAGAAAAGCATGCTTTCAAACGGTCCGAGGTACCATTGCGGACAATTTCGAATCACTTTCGTTAATTTTCTTTTTATTCGTAGGCTGAATATCTCGCACGAATTCAACGATTGGAATACGAACAGTCGAATATTTGTCAGCAATTGACTGCGGTTCAGAAAAGTTTAACGGACGAAAAAAGTACTAAAAAACACATTCTCTTCCGAATACTGACTGGTTCAAAGTTAGTTAGCTGTTTTTTAGTTCGTTGCAAAGATTTTGGCGAACAATTAAAATTAGCCAAATATAACCTGGAAGCGAATAAATTGGAATTCGACGAATATAAACAAAAGGCTCAACGAATTTTGCAGGTAAAAACAAATTTATTGTATTGAGAAATCATTAAATGAACTGTAATCGCTGATAAACTAACTAGTCTCCAACTATATCGATGTCCAGTCAGTTTTCTTGTTTTAGTCGAAAGAAAAATTGATTGCAACATTGAAAGAAGGCGACGATGGCGCATCGTCGTCGAGCGAAACTACGAATCTGAAAGTTTTATTGGAAGAACTACGAACCGAGCGGGATATTTTGAAGGACGACTTACAACAAGCTCATTTACAAATGTATAATCTAAAAGCTGATATGCAGGTATGCGAATCACATTAATTCGTTGTTTAAGCGTAGACGACACGTTTTTTGTTGTTTTTTTTTCTATTAGGAATTGGAGACACAATTGGCAACTGAACAGCGTTCGTCGCTGGAGCAACAGCGTAATTTGCAGGATCAATGTCAAACTTATCAACAAACTTCGGCTCAATACCGCGAACAGTTTGAGCAGCTAAAACAAGTACAGACGGTCGAATTTTTGTTTTTAAAATTGCTGTCTATTTCAAAAATCGTTCATTATTTTTAGGATTACCAATATATACAGGACGAAATGAGACGCCAACATTTGGCGCTACAAACGAAATTGCAAGAAAAGGACGTCGAAATTTCTCGCCTGATAAATCAAGTGCGTGAATCTTTGTGAATCTGTTTTTTTGGACCGATTCGAACCTTGCTGAACAAATTTTCAGTCTGCCTTTCGTCCGAATGTGTACAATAACGAAACCGAATTGGAAGGACGAATTCGTCAGCTGACTGAAAATTTAATTCAAAAACAAACTTTGATCGAAGCATTGCAAACTGACAAGCAGTCGCTGTCTCTTCAATTGGAACGGATGGAGGTGATGCTCAGGTTCTAATTTTTTCGTGATTCTCAAGGTGCACATAATTTGTTTGTTACAGAGGATGTACAGAGAAGCAGAGTCGGCGGCGATTCGGTCCTCTTCGACAGCCATAGACATTGGCTCGTCGGACGACGGTAAATCAGCATAATTTTTATTCGATCGATGCAAATAATTAAAACACGATTTTTTAGGCGTTAATACTCGAATTCCGGCGTTTTTGAAACAGTCTCCTTACGATACGCAGGTTGCGAAGACTGTAAAAAAGGCTTATTCTACTGTAGATACAGTTAGGTAGGATCGTCAATACTTCAGATGGGACTATAGTTGAAATGCGACTATAGTTAACAATCTATTTCAGCTTCAAAATTGGCATATTTTTGCGTCGTTACCCGATGGTTCGTGTTCTCATTTTTTTCTACATGGTAATTTTTACGTTTCTTAAAAACGGGCCGTTCAGTATCAAATTAATCAAAATTCTTGTAGATTTTACTCCATCTTTGGGTCATGATCGTTTTATTAACGTACACGCCCGAAGCTCATTCGTCCGACTATCATCCAGGTGATAGTAAATCGTTTATGCCCAATGAAGGATAATATAAACCAATGATAAAAAAAGAAAAATTTTATTATTTATTTCGATTTTTAAATGTGATAGAACACTTTCTCGCACCCGTATAAACGTAAAAAATGTTCGAAAATTAATTAATTTTAAATTAAACGTGCCTTTTTTCGTTTCATGTAAATTAACAAGTGTTTGTGCTGAATCGGTTCCGGAAAATTTTTTTATTCTTTCGTAATTAAAAAATGTCCTGCGTTCGATTCGGGGTTAAAAACCATTTCACGAATTTAGAAAATAATTTGAAATAAGATAACCTATTAAACTAAAAATTTTATAAAAATAAACTTTTAAGTATCTGATGTCATTTTTATGAAATATAATTCATCCTTATTAAAAAACATAATGGGCACCCGATAGTCGTCCGCCTGGACAAAATAATTGCCCGGTACCTTTTGAATTGTTTTCACAATTTTACAAGAAATTTTCTGATTAATAGGTGACAATTTAATTGGAATTTGAGCTCGAGAAATGTTTGATGGCAAAAGCGTCTATAGCTCGAGAAATGTTTGATGGCAAAAGCGTCTACATGTGAAAAGAGTTGGTTACACAAAAAGCTAGTTTCCAGCGGATGAAAGCAAGTTTCGTGTCCATGGCGCTTCGTTTTCACGCAACTATTCAAACAAAGTCGTTCCCCGACATTTTTATGCAATGCCTGTTGGCTAAATTTGCTTATCGACTTAGTAAACAGTTCTTACTGTATTTCGTTGTCCGACAAACAAAATTCTTAGGAAAAACATGCAACGTGCAAACAACATTTTAATTAGCTAATTAAAATCACCAAAGGGCAGCGTTCATACAAAATTCCTTCGTAACATCAGGAGATTATTAATGATTATGATAAAAAGAGATAGAGAGGCGTTTGACAAGATTACAAGTTTTGTCCGTTCGTGCAATCTTTCTCAAAGACAAAAAAAGTCCTCGAAGATGAACGGCAAGTCGATGGTTTCTTTTATCTAGAAGACATAAAATATGTTTTATTGCCAACTCGTCTGTGACGTCATTCTCTTACTGTATATGACGAAGTAGGCCTCAAATCACAAACACGCCCGTTTTATATTTAGTTTTCTTAAGAATGTTGCAAAAACATATTTCATTCAATCAAGGTGTTCGTTTACCTGCGCAATTTTCTCTCTCTTCAAAATACGTTGCAACCGCAACGTCTGTTTAGCATAAAGAAAGAAGACATATTTATATAACGTATCCCCCCACGCCGCATGGTACCGGACGTAAACAGCACCCCTCGGTGCGCAGGCTATTCTTTCTTGAAGGCATTTTAACCATAAATTAGCGAAGAAATTAAAAAAGCGAAACGTGTTACACCTTCATAAAAAGCATCATTTCGCTGCGAAAAGCTTCCATCGAGAACGAAATCGTCTCAGCGCCCGATAGAGCGTTCCAAAAACAAATTATGGCGGTAGTTTAAGCCCGTGGAAGCTAAATTAGGCTAAAACTTGCAAAAACTGTCGTCACCCCTTCCAGAAACACGTATCGCCTCATCACCCGATTGAAGGCTCGCCGAACCAATTTCGGTTACGGACGAGTATCGTTTACGTCCAAAACGTGTAATGTTTCGTATAATTAACTTTATTTGAGTGGGTACAGTGTTAAAATGTCAACACCTCTTAATGGTCACCTATTTATTATCATTTTCTATTTCGATAAACATATAGAGCTAACAAATTAGCATGCGCAAAAAGTGGCTGATCCAGCGACGTTTTGACTCGAGGCCTTTTGTCGACGAGCGAGCACCTTCGTTCGGCTCGTTTTGAAAAACAAGCATTTTTAATCAGTTCGGCGACATTAGACATTCGTTAATTTGATTGAAACACGTACGCCGTGTGTTCGGAACTGTGCGGAGGAAATAAATTTCACGAAAAACGATTTTCGAATCGTTTTTCAGTTCCAACCGAGCCGTTTTTCAAATCGTCACTCTATTTTTCCGTCGTCACTCAAAACGAGCGACGATGATGGAGTGTCGTTCATCCGTTCGGTTCGATCGCTTAAAATGCAAATTAACTCATTTGGACGATTTTAGAGTGTGATAAATTGCCTTTCGACGAGCGTCGGACAATTGTTTTTATTTTGAATTTTTATTATTTTTTTCTCTCTTGCATCGTGCGTCGTGCGTTCGTGAAATTCACTATTTTCGACTTGTTTCGACTCGTTTCGACCGATAAACAACTATTTTCGAACAGTTATGTCGTCGTCGTTCTTCGAAACGGACGACAATTAAGCGAATTTTCAAATGAAAAGAAAAGAGAAAAGAGATTTTTAATGAGTGCTTTTTTGTGAATAGAAATTTCTTGCGCGACGACCGTCGGACGTTCGCGAATGCTAGAATATAATTGTTTCGAGTCATGTTTTTTGTTTTTCCGAAAAGAGAAATATAAAGACGGGATGTCTATTAATCATTTACGGGCATAGGTTTATTGCGGAGTTCAAATTTAGCGGACTTTATTTTTCACTTTAGATTTTTTGGAATCACGCCGAGCGGTCGCTTCTTTTTACGCACGAATTTTGTTTTTAATCATTAGAAACGAATCGTTAGCCGATTAGAAGGAGTTTTAAATTCAGTTTAACTCCCGTACGGCTTCGTGAGCAGTCGAGTTTTTGTTTTGTCGCGCACGATTGTCGATCATATTTTCAACGATGTACATCGGTAATCCGGAAATATTGAAAGATGTATTGGCGGCGAATCCACTTTGGGAAAATAAAACCGAAGACGAACTAATCGCGTTTGTTTTCGAGAAAACGAGGTCGATCTTCGGTTTGACATCTTTGTCGCTGTTTCTGTGCGTTTTTTACGGTATTTTATTCTGTTTCGGACTAATCGGCAATCTGTGGGTGATCAGCGTCGTCGTCTATATTCTGAAAACTCTTCGACATACGTTACCGAATCACAACGTTTTCGTATATATTTTATGTTTGTCTTTGGTCGATTCGTTCGTTTTGATGATCGTGCCGATGTTGATCAGCGATATTTTGTTTTATCGATGGCTATTCGGTCCGTTTCTTTGTAAATTATATTACATCATAGAAAGTTCCAATAAATTGCTGTCGACGTTCATGTTAGCCGCTCTTTCGTGCGATAGATTTTTAGCCGTTTGTTATCCGAATATCGCCAAGAAAGTGCGAACGACCAAGAAAACGATAATTTTAGTCATTTTCCTGTTCTTTTTCGTAACGTTACTATTGGCGCCGTTGCATTACTCGTCCGGCGAGACTTTCTACACGGAACGCGTGTCGGTCGGCAATGAAACGTTTAAAATAGAATTGCCCAAATGTTCACTGGCCATGACCAACGAGCTGATGATGACGTTTACGATGTACTTGTTCGTCATTGGATTTTGTATTCCCGGTTTATTGATAACGTTTTTCTACGGTAAAGTCTTATGTCGCATCTATAATCATGCGAAATCTTTCGGCGATAATCAAACTCATATACCCGTACGTCGAGTGACCGTGGCTACTTTACTTGTTATTTTGTTCTACTTCTTGTGCTGGACACCATATTGGAGTTTGACCATGTATCAAGTTGTGGCGCCCGATCAGACGTTTGTAGAACCTCCTGAATCGGTTCTACGCGCCGATAGTTCGTCGTCGACGCAAAATAATCAACAGATCAACGAAGAATTGGACTCAGTTTTGATATCGTACTTTTTCCATTCTCTCGTCTACGTCAATTCGGCGTTAAATTGGGTATTCTACGCTTTGCTCAACAAGCATTTACGCGAAAGTCACGAAGCCGCCGTCGAACGAAATCGGACCTACAGTTCGTCGAAAATAACGCGAACGCCGCCGAGAGTCGGCGAATCGCCGGTGGACGTACCGCAAATACCGTGGACGTCGATTTTAGTCCGTTTTCGAATGGATTCGAAAAGCAGCGGCGTTTCTTACCACGCCAGCTTAGAAAACACAATCCAAACGCCAAACGAAGAGAGATTTCTTTAATTTTGGTCAATCAAACCAATTTTATTGTCAATTTTTGTTTTTGCACAACATCTTTTCACTTTTCATCTGTAAAAAATGATTTTTACGCGCAAGTGCTCATTACGCGCGAAATGTGCTTGGCACTGATAAAAAATTGTTTTTCGCGCTCTAAAGTCGTTCGTTCCGACCCTTTGTCACGCCACGTTTTCTACTTTCGCATAGAAATTATAGTTTTACTGTTTTTAATTTGTCGTTGAATGGTTTCAAGCAAAAGCGAGCTAAATCTAGCGATTAAATTCTTCATTTTTTCCTATTTTTTATAATTGTTTATTAGTCGCTGACTATTCGTCGAATTATTTTGTTTTGAAGCAAAACTTAGTATCTTTGAAAAGAAAATTATTTTTCTGTAACTCGTCCAAAAGCTTTATCAAAAACCTTTGTTCTATATATTGTATTTTATATTTTGTCCAATTTATTATTGGAACGAATTTTGTCTCGTTTTAATGACCCTTAAAATAAAATTTGTTCTATTGTGGGGGTAAATGTTTCGTTTTATTTTAAGCGCAATATTCAATGAAATTGAAAAGTTCCTGTTTGACAGGTTATAGTGGCATATTCCCTGCTGGACGCGTTGTCATAGCTGAGGATAGATTCATCAAAAGAGATCCATATGGAACACAAACTCGATCCATTTTTATTTCACAACTATTTAGGGGAGAGGTCGAAATGGGTACCTAAAATTTTACGTAAACTGGATGAAAAAGTGGATGTTTTATTTACGTACGTTTACATGAAACATGTTTAAATGAAACATCCACTTTTTCATCCAGTTTACGTAAAATTTTAGGTACCCATTTCGACGTCTCCCCTTAGGGTCTTTAGCATTGATCACATTTTTCTTCTCACCTTTGCATACATGTAAAATGTCCATGCACGTTTGCTTAGCAAGCAATACCCTGCAAATTACACCTTCAGTAGGATGTCCAACTGAGTTCTTATGGAGTTTTCTTTGCACATTTTTTACTTCTTTCTTTAAACACGTTTTTTGCTCCTTATGTTGTTTGCAAAGCACGTAAATTAACCGAAATGTTTCTTTCATGAAGTTAATTAGTGCTGTCGTTCTGTTTTTCGCACGTATTTCACTTTATTATTTATTTAGAAAAAACAAAGGGAGGGAAATGTGGCGTATGCAATTTTATTAATTATGAACGCTGGATAAATTACTTTCAATTTCAATGAACCTTTGACAAATTTTTCATCCATTTTATATGACAATCGGAACAGTATTTTAACTAGCAAAATTGACCTAACGAACCATCACAAAAGACAGCCGCGAAAATGTCGAATGGCTTGTTTAGTTTGCTTTCGATATACAATAAAGTGAAAAGTTTATCAAGTATACTGTATTAGCTAAAATTAGTCTGACTGGGGGGAGGGGATTATAGAACACAAAATATGTTTATGCAAGCAAAATCTTCAGCGTTCCTAGCAATTTTGAGTGATCAATTTCACTGTCTTTGAAATCCGAAGGTTAAAGGTTAGCGAGCAACTGACGTGACTTTGAACTTCAACTTCTTTATGAATGGTTCCTATTTCGATAGTTGTTTGTTGAGGGGGACTTTGACGCTCCTAAGTTAAGTACTTTTAATCCATTTGTCGACAAGTTAGTCGTCATTTTTAATCTTTAACGTCACTTTTCGTACACTTGTATGATCAAAATGTTTACATTTAGCCAATTGAGAATACAATACTTTACTCACATTGGTGGCTTCATACTCGACAGTTGGTACTGTAGCAATTTGCCAGGCGTAGCCATTTCAAAAAGGGCGTCACCAAATCACTGAACCTGAGGGTAAAGATTCAAAAATGAGCCTGTAAAGAGAAAATCCAGACGTTATAAAAAGTCACCGACGCACTTTTGTGATAAAATAAATTCCTAAATCGTAAATACAATAGTACAACATCGTGACAATAATCGAACAAACAAGCAAGCAAACAAAATCACTAAAAATACGAAAGAATGACGCCATGAAGTTAGTGATGAAAACCCACGTTTTAGTTTCATCATCGAGCAGTCTAAAGATCACAGCTAATCATACGGTATCTGCCTACCTAATAACGGTACGTACTATAATTACAAACGCTTATCATTCATCGCTGACGCTTATCCGGACATTATGACGTACTTTTTTTTGTAACCGGTGCCAACATTTTGAGAACATTTGCCAACCTAAACAATAAAGTACGTGCGTCAATGGCATATACCGTACTTTTATGTGTTATGATAGAAACTACTTTTTACGACTTATTCGTCGGATATTAGTTGCTAAAAATAATAATAACAGTACAAAAAAGTGATCCAAGATATCCGACAAAAATATGCGGCAGCAGTTGAAGCAAAGAACATCTAGAAATCCACAGTCGCTTGCTAAAATTTAAAATATGCTAGTTGATTCTGGGAAAGTTCCGGAATTGGCTTGTTATCTTACTTTGGGAACCATTTTTTCTTCTCCCAAAAGCACATTGCGTGGGCTTAGATATACATACGTTCATTCTAAGCACTTAAGTGCTTTGTTAAAGAATGTTTGCAAAATGTAAACAATTTCAGCAATCGTCTGACTTTGTATAAGTTTATCACCTTCAGGTACGACATTGTCATATCTTCGTTTTTATTTCGACGGACCCTGTCGTCGATGTGAACATCGTTGGAGAATTATATCAGTTAACGAAATTTTTATTATTTTTTATATAAATCTTGTCGAGTTTGAGAAACTTATCTCAATTTGTATTTTCCCTCGAAAAACAATGATTTACAAGTGTATTATTCTTTTATTGGCGGTTTTGTGCCAAAGTAAGGTTTCCATGATGAATGAGTCACGAGTTGACTTTCATCGCTAAAAATGGTACGTTCGAATCATCAGAATGTTTTAGGTTTATTAGCGATCCCAGTCGATGATCAAGCGTCCAAAGTGGATAATTTAGCTGCTGAAGTAAAACACGTTGAAATTTTAAGCAAAAACGGCATGTTTTAATTTCTTTCACAATTCACTTCAGTTGAAGCACTTACAAGAAGAATTTTCATCACTTCAAAGCGTCAATAAAGTTGTATCAAATCAGCAACATAATGTTCAAAAAAATGCTCAGGTGTTGTAGTAATCAGGCTTTTTTGTGTATCATTTGTGTTAATACGTTTTTACATCTTTCAGAGCGATGACCAAGGTGAAAGCAGAGTGTTCCAACCTAGAGGAGGTAAGCAGTCAATTTTTGATACAGTGGAAGAGAAAACTTGCAAAGCATGTCAAATTTTTTGTTTTTCAGTTGGATGGCAACCATTGAAACGTGTCGCTGAAGATCCAGTCCCCAACTTCCAGTTGGCTTTGAAAGACACAACTAATATCAAGCAAACAAGTAAATTGACTCTTAAAATATTTTTACAACCGCATTCAAAATGATCTAAACAGATGTGCAGACGGTGATAAACATGTAAAAACAACTTGTCACGCCTAAATTTCGAAATTCCTATCAGAGCCTGACGTCAATCTCTTGGAAACAAACTTAATGCACGTTGTTTTTGCTTGATATCAAAATTATATTCGATTTGTTGATTTCGTTTGATGCGCAAGTTACATAACATGTTTATGGCAAGATGTTATTTGTTTTGTAGTAATCAACGCAGTGGAAGAACACTTATTAGAGGATTTACAAGCAGCTCAACAGTACGGTGTCGAACCACAGCAAATTTTAGCCGATCTAAGGTTGAAGAATAAAAATTTGTGAAAAGTATATTTTATACAAACAAAAACAGGTGTTTTATTATTTTATAAATTTATCCTGTCTAAAATTTGATTCGACAAAATAAAATTTTATAACAACGAAAACAAAGCAATAAAAATTTATTTATTATTATTATTATTTTCCGCCTCAAGCCTGAGGGTAAGTGATCAACTTACAAAAAAGTGGCACATTTGAATAATACAATCAAACAAAACAGGAGAAAAAAAATATCACAATGTTAATTCATTTTATTTTTGTCATCCAATTTTTCCACTTACTTTATCTTTTACAATGTTGATTAGATCTTGTTGTTAGATATCTAGGTTGTTAAGATCGTCGGCAACGTTGTCTTACTAGTCTGTATTTGGTCTTCCTCTGGTGCTTTTAAAGTTTGGTTTCCACAAAAATAATCTTTTCGGCCACCGTTCTTTATTCATTCGTATTATATGTCGAAACCATGACAATCGGGATTTTGCAAGGAGGACCTTTATTGGATCGATTTCAAAGCGCCGGCGTATCTTCTTGTTGCTCTCGAAATCATTCCATAGTATTTTGGCAATTCGTTGTATGAAGGGCGTGTCCTTTGCTGCGAGTTTTTTCGTATCACTTTTTCTCAGTCCAATAATGTTCGTTTCGTACAACAAGCAAGGTCTAACCGTCTTTGTACAGTGGTGGACAGCTACTTAAGAAAATTTTTTTTTCAACTTTCAAAAGGCGCTCCTAGGCTACATGTGGAAGTAAAAATAAAAAGCAATATACCATTCGATAGCGCATTTTCTAAGCTTCAAAATCATGTATGTATATTTAAAATATTTTGATTTATTGAAAAATAGCAGCATGAAAACGCTAATTCACACGATTTTTGCCCGGACACCTACTTAAGAAAAACAACTTAATTGACTGTAACATGCATGCTACTGACATACATACTGTTCTGATAACATAAAAAGACGAAAAACGAACAAAACAATCATAAAACAGTTCAAGACTCTGAAGATAGATCTTTGCGCTTGTTGACTGCCTTGCATCGACGTCCCATGCTTTCAATAAGCTTAATGCAGCGCTCCATGGGGATTGCAGCCCAGGCGCATTGAATAGTGTCAAATAAATCATCTAGATTTGTTGATGTCAATCCACAACATTTCAATCAGATTCAGATCCCGTGATTGTGAAGGCCACGTCATGGTTCATATGCGTTTACGTTGGATATATTGTTGAGCTGTTTTTGATGTATGCTTCAGGTCGTTATCTGACTGAAAAATCCAAACCGGATCTAAGTTCTTTCTTAGCATATGGCAGCAGCACTTTATTCATTATTCCAACGTAAACATATTGATCCATGATGGTTTTGATATGATGGATCAGACCAGTGCCTTTCATCGACATAGCGCCCCAAACCACAACCGAGCCGCCGTTGCCTTTCACAGTCGCCTTTGTGCACTTCGGTCTGAATTCTTCTCCTGGACGACGTCGGACGTATGTTCTGCCGTCAGAGCCGAAACGATTAAACTTGGATTCGTCAGTGAACACAGCTTTTGAGTTCTGCTTTGGCGTCCACGATTCGTGCTCTTTCGCGAACGTCAGCCTCGCACGTCGGTTCTTCTTTGAAACAAGCAATTTCTTACGAGCAACACGTCCCATCAGTCCAAACTGGTTCAGGCGACGTTGAACGGTTCGAGATGATAAACTGGAAGGATGGAAGCAAATCGCATTGGAACTACAAAAACACGACATCAAAATCGCAGCCATACAGGAAATCCGAGCAAGATGGATGGAAACGTTTCAAGTTCGA